>CM018039.1:23675028-23927528 GCA_008638375.1 Nyssa sinensis | reverse complement strand
TTTGTTCATGAAATCAAAACACGTAATTAATTACGTTTAGAAAAATGGGGGATAAACCTTCTGTTATTTTCGAACGTAACATCTTTTCACTTTTTAACAGAAAAATTTATTTCAAATTGGACTCTAGTTTTACTTCTTGTGGAGATATCTCATGCTTGGGGGATAAACCTTATACCAGGCATTTTACTCGTATTTGAGTCCCGAAGGGCCTCACAAACTCGTAATGTTTATGAACGATTATCTTGCATTATTAGTTCATAAACAAGAGGCATGTAAAAACATTTCTTTACAAATAGATGTTATTTAAAAGTATTAAAACATGACCTCCCAGTAGTTGCTGTTTGAAAGCATTTAAAACATAATTTCTTCAAATAGATACTTTTCAAGAGGATTTAAAATATGGTTTCTTCAAATAGATATTTTTCAAGAGCATTTGAAATATGACTTCTTCAAATGGATGCTTTTCATGAGCCTTTAAAACTATGACTTCTTCAATAGATGCTTCTCTAGAGCATTAAAAACATGACTTTTATGAATTTATAACAGAGTCTTCAAATGCTTGGACTATAACATTTAAGACATGAGTTTCAAAGTAATTAATCACAATATTCAGGAATATTGAAAACATAGCTAGAATAATAAAAAAAATATTACTTTTAGAGGAGCATTTAATAAAATTTAACGTAGACATGCTGGAATTTAAACTTACAAAAAGTCAGCAATATAAACAAGCCAACTTGCATGTCACAATAGAATTTTCAAAATAATGGAAGCAGTAATACTTAGAATCATATAAATACAAAATTTGAACTTAAAATACTTCAAAAATTTTGGACTTAAACTTTTTCAGAATTCATGGAGTCAAGTCTCCACTTCAAAGTACAGGATTACTCACCTTTGTCCTCGGGATTAGCGCTACTAGTGTTCTTTCCTTTATCCCTTGTAGTTCCTAAGAATAATTTATGAAGAATTATCAATTCCACATTTCATTTACATTACCACCTATTTGGTGTTCTTAACTTATTTTTAGACCGGATGAATCCTAATTTCTTAGGTTAGGTCTTGTTTCTTTTAAACCGAGCTACTCGTAGTAATTTTTATAAGGTTGTATTTTCATATTTCTTTTTTTTGTACCTAATTTGGTAATATGGGTCTCACCGTTGGGTCCAGAACATCGAAAAAAGTCAATTTAGACCCTCTCGAACTTCGATTTGGCTTTGGGCATTGCTAAGGGTAAAACAGTAATTTATATTTCACGCATCTTAATTTTTTGGGATCCCGTCTCATAAAATGGACCCTACAATTGGGTCCAGAATGCCCACAATAGTTAAAGTACCCAATTTGTTTAATTTATTTAGGTAACGAGACTATTTACAATAATTAAATTAATTATATGTTATATATATATTCTGTTAATATTTTATTACATATGTTGTGGCACAGTGGTCACATACTATGTTTTAGGGTTTACACATACTCGAGGTTAGGGGATCAAGACTGCGAAACTGTGACTCCTCTTTATTTTTCTCATAATTCGCGTGTCAAACAGCGGATAAGGGGGCAAAACCAAGGTAGGTTATCCTAGTTCCAACTGTGGTTATCAAATCAATTTACTATCCCTGTTACCAAAAAGACCTTATCCAATTTAATTTAAATCTCACAGCCCCTAAATGACGTAGTTTGGGTTAACTGGATCTGTGCTTGGAAGGGTTTCGACCCGAACCAACTCGACCCATTATTGTTCATCTTCCCCAACAAGGACAACATTGTTCATCAGAAACCCTAGATTTTTTCAAGTCTATTTCGTGACATTTCAAGCATCTATTTTCTCTACTTTTGGTCTCGATGTGTTTCTGGAAGTTAAATGAGTCTTTTGGCATTCATATGAAGCATTAGATCTAGCTCAAATGTTTGGTCTAAGGTTTGATAGTCGAACCTGCAAGTTGTTCGTAGATCTCTATTTCATCACCAAAACTAGTGGGGTTTGGCTTGATGTGATCGGCACAATTGTAGAGATCTGAAAAATTAGGATAAATTTTTCATTTTTGCCTGTAGGGCATTATTCATGCACTGTTTGTCGATAGGGCACTACATATGCATTATTTAGATATAAGTCATATTTAGAGGCATATTTTGAGTATTCTATAGAAGAAAAATATGCTTAGAATGTTAACAATATACCTCCTGTGAGAATTTAAGCCTAATTGGAGACAGTTTAAAAAATGAACCATAAAGAGCATCCCGGGTGGCTCGGGTGGATCCGCCCGCAGGCGAAAAATAAATTTTTTAGAAAAATATCATTTAAAATAATTTTAAAAACTTTGGTTAAATTAGAATGTCGAATTGAGGCATTTCGAAGCGGGTTGTAGTGTAACGGGGTCCCGAACTCATTAAGGGCAAAAGGGTCTTTTCACCCATTGGCCCCTTTACTATAAATAGAACCTCTTAGTGTTAAAATTACAGAAAATTGGTCTGAGAAGGAGCTGCAGGTCGTGCATGGAGAGAAAGATGAAGAAAACCTAGGTTTTCCAACTTTCTACCTTTCAAAACTCTTCTCTAGGCTTGAATTTTCACAAGGCTTCCTTCTAGGAAGTTGTTCCCCATGTCAAGGCTACGTTCTTACCAATTGGTTTAGCTTCATAACAAGCACAACTCCCTAGGGTTGAGAAAAACTCTTTTAGGTATGTTATTTTGCTAAGTAAAGAATAAGGTTAAGTTTATGAGTGTTTTTATAAGTTGATTGTATGACTTACATGCTTACTTATTGTTAGAAAACCACCTAACATATAGTTACTTTGAAAACCTAGGGTTGGTACCTTGTGTACTTATGTATTCCTTATGAATTTGGTGAAGTGATGAACATAAAACTTGAATATATGTATAATTCATTGCATTCTAGCTTATGTTCATGTAGGCAAAGTCTTGTAGTTTGAAAGTTACGGTTGCTCAATGTATGGGTACTTTGTGTATTGTGTAATCCTTGAGAATTTGTTTAAGTTGTGAACATTTAACATGATTATATGTGTAATTGATTGGATTTTATGCTAAGTTCATGTAGACAAATTTTTATAGTTTAAAAGTTATAGTTTGCTTTATGTATGATGCCTGATTTAAAGAGTATTCCGTGGATTTGATAAAATGCCTCATTGAACTTGCATAGAAAAATCAAGGCATCTTGGCATACTTGAATTTTTGGAAACATGGCGTGGGTTGAGCACTTTGGTGCTATACATTATGAGGGTGTAGATCCTGTAGTGAAAAACCCAAAATCTGGCCAATGACAGTACTCGCGTGCTAACGGGGGCAGACTGTGAAGTGAGACATACGACAGTACTCGCGAGTTGACGGGGAAGGACCGTGAAGCGAGACATGTGTTGGGCATAGAGTTGCATGTGTGTGTCATGCATATTGCCATTTCATTACATTGATGAATTAGAAGGCATATAGATTATAAATGTACACTTTGCACATGCCACGTCTTAACTTTGATCTTTACATTAGCATTATAGGCCTTAGGCCATTTTGTGATGTAAGAGCTTAAACCCAAATGACAAATTGAGTATTGAATGTAAATGGGGAACATGGAGTTCTATGTAGTTACTTATTTTCAAAATATACTTGTGAATGTTAGAATTACACAATTGTATGAATAATTATTCCATTAGGTGTTGTGTTGGTGTTGAGAAGGATGATGAAGAGGAATGTGATGAGAAAATAGGTTACTAAACAAAGGAGACTATGGTGAAATTTTTTAAAATATAGCAACTAGATTGAGTGAAGTGGGAGAGCATGCCTAGATTTTCTAAGTAGAGAATTAAATAATTTAAGAAGAAAAGGAAAGGTAAGGAAATGGAAATAGGGACCAATTAGTCCAAAAATTACTTAAGGTCAAAATATAAGGAAAAAAGGGTAAAATGGTCAATTTACATGTTATAGGGCCCCATACCAAGTTTCGTGATGAAATAAATTGAAATGGGTATAAAAATGTCAAAACCAAAATTTTTGGAAAAGGTTGGAATTTTGGGCATTGTAGCATTTTAGCTACTGGTTTATTGTAGCAATGAACAGTAGCTATAGGAACAACACACCAAACCATGCCCCGTAAGCCCCAGCCCCAGCCCCGCTGTTTGCCCCAGCCCCGCTGTTTGCCCCAGCCCCAGCCCCGCTGTTTGCCCCACACCGTGCCATGCCCCCCTCGTGCGCGCACGTATGCGCACCCAGCCCCTACACCCATGCCACCAACCCTTGGCCACTTGCCTTAAGCTATGTTTGGCCAACCCCTAGGACATGTTGGTCAACCACCTTGGGCCATGTTTGGCAACCCTTTTGGACCATGTTTGGCCACTTTTATGGGCCATGTTTGGCCACCCTATAGGACCATGTTTGTCACTATTTAGGGAAATATTTGACCTTTACTTAGGCTATATTGGGCCACCAACCTTGACCATACTTTTTCATTATTTTAGGCTATGATAAGCAACCACTTGAACCATGCTTGGTCACCACCTTGAAGTTGGGTTATGAAAGCACCTAGGCTATGTGTAGCCTATACTTTAAGTCATTATAAAACATGATCTTGAAAATTAACAAGTAAAGGCCAATTAAAACCAAATATATCGAATTAATTCTTTTATTTCATTATTCTCCTTCACGCCTCGAGTTTATAAAAATTCGGATCGTGACAACAACATAGGGATTCAATCCCTGATCTTAAAATCAATGTGTGAGCTCTATTTCAGAGGTTAGGTTCTGAACCCGAAACCTGTAAGTTTAATTTTCTCACTCCTCGCTGACCATTTTGATACAGTCTTTATAATTTTGTGATCCCTGTAACTTTTAGATTAAACCCAAATACATAAAATCATATTTGGTTTCTGTTGAATCAAACCTACATTATGAACTTCAACAATGGGAATTCCACTATTTTTTGTGGTTTTTGACTTAGTTTTTCCTGTTTTACTTACGTATAACATATATATATATATATCTTTGCACGTACATATAAACGAGAGTGTTACCCTAAACAGTGAATTCCTACTTAAAGTTTTTAGAGAGAGAAAGTTCCAACTAGGTTTACCTCTTAATGGTCGTGTCTTCCTCCCTTTATTGGTCCTATTCGTAGTTCAACTTGTAGACCTACTTCAGGTTTTGCATGAAACTATCTTTTCTTTCTCCCTTCTCATTTCTTTTTTCTTCTTCTTTCTCTCTTTATCTCACACTCTTTCTCTCTAGCCGCCCACACATGCAGCACTTAAGTCTGCCTCACGCAAGGTCTGGCATATATATGTACATATATACATATATTTTTATAAAATGCTAAGGTGTTGCATGTGTTTCTATTGGTTGTTTTGGATGGTGGGATGGCTTTTATATAACATATATGTATATATAGTGCAATATATAACACGAATGTGCTAGTAGACACGTTGGTTTATTTTTTTGCTATAAGTCTCTCCCACCTTTTTGGTCTCGGGATCAAATTCCTTGGCCAACACATTTGGCCTCTTTTTCCTATCTTTTTCTCTTTATGCCTTGTTTGGCATTTTTACTTATTTTTCCTTACTTTTCCTTTTGTGCTTTACTTTTATTTCCTTCTTGTGTACTTGCATTTTCCATGTATCGATTTCACGAATCGAAATCTTATGGTTTTGGTTATTCTCTTCATGTGTCGGCCTCTATAGTTAAGGTCTTATTATTATTGACGCCGTTATGTTTTTCTAAATTAATTTCCTTAATTACTATTTTGCTTGTAAGGTCTTTAATATATATAATTAATGACTAAATTCCTATTAATCGGGTTGAGGTTTTATAACTTCGATGTCCTATAGTTCAAATATACTTTTGACACAAAATAAAATTCATAAATCATGTTTTCCAAAGTCATGTATAGTAGTATTATAGCAATGTATGCTTTTAAATTCCATTTGAGTATGTATAACATATAACATAATTCATAATTGAGTTCAATACATATCTCTATAATCAAAAACCACCTTAACGTGGTAGGAAATACTCACTTAAAGCCCAAAAGCTTATATTAAGGTGTAGATACCTCATTTTGAAACCCTTGATTGAACAAAGTTGGTTTTGCCAATTTTGGTAAGTTGTTACAATATGTCCCATTTAGGGGTATTTTAGTAATTTTTCATTTTGCCCATAGAGGGCATTCCCATTTTTTTTTTTATCTATAGAAGGCATTTTTGTCATTTTGCCCATAGATGGCATTTTCGTCATTTTGCCCATAGAGGGCATTTTCATCATATTGCCCATAGAGGGCATTTTTTGACATTTTGGTCATTTTTTCCATAGTGGACATTTTGATCATTTAGCCCATAGAAGGCATTTTCATCAGTTTTCCTATAGAGGGCATTTTTGACATTTTGGTAATGTCGCCCATAGAGGGCATTTTTGACATTTTGGTCATTTTATACATAGAGGGAATTTTGGTCATTTCGTCCATAGAGGGCATTTTCGACATTTTGGTCATTTTGTCCATAAAGGGCATTTTTGATATTTTTGTCATTTTGGTCATTATGTCCACTAAGAGCATTTTAGTCATTTGACACACTAGGGCCTTTGAAGGTATTTTAGTCACAATGCCCACTAGGGGTATTTTGGTAAATACTAGAGGTTTCCTATCTTTTAGGGATATTTTTGCAATATTGATGCTATTTTTCCATTTAGAGAGCATTTTGGTAATTATAGAATATTCCTATCCCATATATGTTATCTTGGTCATTTATGGGCATAGACATGTAATTTTCATGTCATTTTACCCATATAGGGTTAATTTGGTAATTTTAGGGACAATTTTGACTTTTTTATGCCTTGGTGGCATTTTTATAGTTTCCTTGTTCTTAAATTCTCCACCGAATTTGGGGTGATATAGTAAATATAGGTTTGTCTACCAAATACTTGCCAAAGTCTAGGGGTCAAACTGTAATTTCAAAAAGTTTAATTAGGTCCTTGTACAGCCAAACAGTCCATGTCCATAATTTATGGGGTTGTCCATTTTATGGATAATCTTATTCCAATTTCAATTGCCAAACATTGCTCGAGTTGACTCGATATTGTAGCTCTACAACCCTAGAAATTTTTAAACACATTTTTGTGTGTTTTTAGCCATTTTTTCACTTTGCTTTTTATTCATAACATCTTCTGGGTGGCCTAGGTTCAATTTCTCATTGGTTTGGTGGCTCTAACTAAGCTTAGAAGCTCGATTGAGCATCCATTGCTATGAACTGATCAAGGTTCTATTCATGGCCATTTTTGAACCAATTTGCATAAAATCAATTTCGATAGCTTCCTTAGGTTATAAGCTCATTTTCCCTATCAATGTTTATGTGTTAAGGCCTTAGGTAAGGTTTTGCCATTTTTTGCCAAACTTGCAACTATGTCATTCAAAGCTCAACTACATGTTTTTTTATCACGGCCATGTGGTTTCCTGATCCATTTCTTGTGTAGATTAAATCTTATGTAAGTTCAGTTCTAGGCAAGCTTTCAAGCTTTATGAATGGTAGTTCAAGCTTAAACCAACCATTTTAGGAGCATGAAAGCTCATTTAAAGGGTCTATCATGCTTAAATTTTACACAAAAACTAAAAGAAACTAAAGTTTAGGGCTTTAATATCTTAGATGTCGAATTTCAAGTTTTCCTCATTCTTTCTCTCTCTAACCCTTTCTTCAGCTCCTTTTTCTTCTCCATGAATTCTCTCTATATTTGCTCTTTTAGTGTCTCTGATTTTCAAAAATTCATTTGGTAAGGAAGAGTGGAATTTTATAGCTAGTTTCCTTTTTAGTACGCATTGACACTTGGCCTTTGCCACCCTTAGTGACCTCTCATCTTCAAGCCCTAACATTGGGGTGGTATGGTCTAGTTCAGTTTGGTCTTCTTAGAGGAGAAATTCATATCAGCCCATGGTTTTGTTTGATGGTAAGTTGGGCTTATGTATATATGTGTGTGTGTGTGTGTATAGCATACTTTCATGATGTACCATATATCTTGTTGTATATTCTAGACATGCATTCTTATAAAATATGTTTCTTCTCTTTTAATTGTTCTTGTACTAGTATATTAATCTTTATTAGTTAGAGCATAGTGATGTTTGCCTTGAATTTTTTCCATGTTTTTGTCTCTTGATTAATTGACTAGTTAGACAATATTTCTAAGAGGTTGGCTAATTAATATTTGAAATATCCCCTAAAGTGACTTAATCATATAATTATAATGTACTCTAGGGTTAGGGTGTTACATTCTTCACTCCTTAGAAAGAGTTTTCTCCTCAAAACTCGTCTCATCATACGGGGTAGGTCACTTATATTCATTCCCTTCTCGTGGTGTTCCCACTGGTGCGTTATTCTAAGAATTACAATGTATAGTGTGTTCTTAACAAATATATCTAGCATTTTTATCTAGTTATTTTAATAATTTACGTTAATTACTTTACCACGGGTTCTTTATCAAGAACAGTTTTGTATTAGTTGATATAGTCTCGCCCATCCTGGCTCTTCCGAACAGTTCTTCACCAAGTGCCCATTTTTTTCGCATTTGAAACATGCTCCAGTATTCCAGTGGCCTTGGTCCTTCTTATGGCGACCTCCACATCACTAACACTTACTTGCCACTTCATTTTGATCTAGTGTCTTCGACGGGGGTTTTTTTTTATCTTTTCAGGTTTCTTACTTGATCTCTCTCCAATTTTCTTATTCAGATTTTCCTTGGTTCGCTCATTAGGGTAAGGTCGTTTCCTTTTATCTTGGTCTTTTGCAGTGTCCTCAATGTTCCTTTCTACAAGCACGACCATGTTCACCACTTCAAAATAGGATTTAGAATGAAATATAGAGATGCGGTCATAAATATTCCGTCTCAAGCCCTATTCAAACTTCCTTGCCTTTAACCTTCAATACGTACCATATATAGGGCAAAATGTGCTATCTTTGTTTACATTCCAAGCATTTAATTAATATAGCATATCAATTGAAATTAATGTTGAACATCACGTTGCTCACATACACACAAAAAATAGTTTAATAGAGTCTTTGTTCAAATGTTTTCAATTAATTACTAGACCTTTACTTATGAGAACAAAGCTACCTACTTCTGCTTAGGGGCATTCCATATTGCATGTTGTAACATTAATTTGTATTAGGCCAATTTTTTATCACAAATATTCTCCTTTACAACTTGCAGTTGATCATTCACCAAATGTTTCT
This sequence comes from Nyssa sinensis, assembly GCA_008638375.1. Classification (NCBI taxonomy): domain Eukaryota; kingdom Viridiplantae; phylum Streptophyta; class Magnoliopsida; order Cornales; family Nyssaceae; genus Nyssa; species Nyssa sinensis. Next base: position 23,918,316 of record CM018039.1, on the reverse strand, counting down.
CACCTACGAGTCTTTAATTGTATTGTATAAGTTCCTATAACTCCTCCACAACGTACTAAAAGGGATCTTAAACGATGAGAAAGAATTTATGTTAACTTAGATTCTCCATCTATTATAAGATATCTCAAGCTCATGATGTGTGATTTATTTACGACACGATTTGCCGATTTTCATTTTGATGAGATCGTCTTCCCACCATTAGGGGAAGAAAAGCTAAAGCTAGAAGCTTAATGTGAAATTTCTTGGAATGCACTAACATTGACTCATCTTGATTCTCGTACTAACCAGTGTGAACTGGAAGTTTAAAGGATTATTTATTTATAAAGTATTGCAAATCAATTGCCAAATGCAACCACTGATACAAAGAAAATAATGAAATCGCATTTACCAGCTGCAAACATTCTTGCACGGATCGATGTCCTTATAGGGCAATCCGTTACAACAACATAAAATGAATCTATGGCATGCCTAAAACGTGGTAGACCTATTGGTGTGAAGATAAGTTTTCCCGAAAGAAGAAGACACAAGAAACAAATAAAATGGCAACTCTTGAAGAAACCACATATAGTAAAGAAGTGACCACTCCTAGAGAGACCATACATTATATGATGATTGATAAATTCAATGTTGATATACTAATACCTCTTGAGGACGGTAAACAAATGCCTCATAAAGAGAAAATATCCCCTGAAGTGGAATAAGTAGTCCTTGAAAAGGCCACATGAACCTAAAAATATAGAGATATTAATAAATTATATATCTAATGAAGGTATATGGGATCAAAGTGATAATATTTTTGATCCTATATTTGCTTCGCAATATCATTTGAAATAACCATAAGTGATGAAGATCCCGAACCACAAAACGTTGAAAAATGTCGACATAGAAATAGTGGCCAAAGTAGAAGGAAGTAGTATAGGTTGAGTTAAACTTATTAGCAAAACGAGAGTAGTCCAAATGCCTGAAGGCTTAAAATGTAACACCCCGACCCTGTGTAATTAATAATTAATTTACTAATTATTAATTAGTTCCGATTTAAAGAATGATTAAGGGAATTAATCATAATCTCTCGGCGGTCGTGATAGACCAACAAAGTAATTAAATATGTCTGAGAAGAGGGTGTGATGCCCGAACCTAATTATCAATTAATTAGGTGAAATAATATCGTTTTAGCACTGACGGAACTCGAATTAGCTAACTACAGAAATCCGAAATAAATAATAAACGACACGGAGCCTGTGACACTGAAGATAACTGAAATCCGAAACTCTCAGAACAAACCGCATCGAAAAAGGAGCTACGGAATGAAAGTTAGGTAGGAAACATTGAAACTGAATTACCGCGTCTGCCAAACGAGGCCTTAGCCTAAAATGGTGGAAAATGGCCAAAAGAGTGGCCAAGGGGAATTGAACCCTTGACCTATGGAGGCAAAGAAATTTCATTCAAAAAGTTACCAACTAGGCTAGGGGCATCTTTGTATACAAATGTACAAAGATATATATATATATATATATATAAGTACAAATCTGATTTGGCCACCTCCCAAGTGACCAATCACCAAGCATGCAACACATCAGCATGCGTCACCTCTATGCCCCATAGACCATCATGCCTCTCTTACCTCATGATTTCATCTTCTCCCAACCAAAATTCGTACAAATCAATTATAGGCTTGGGAGACGTATTGAACAAGAAATTTGATGTCTACAAGTCTCCATTTGGAGGGAAATCAGACCTGTAATAATCTTGTAAACTGACATAGAGAAAGAGAGGGTTAGAGAGAGAGAGAGAACCTTAGAGTGAGAAGACATACACAAAGAGTGTGTCTTCATGGAGATGCACCAAAGGAAGAGAGAAGAACTAAGGGGCACGACTGGACTGAGGCATACCTGAGAGTGACTGTCAATTGAACCTAAGAGGTGCAGGATCTGATTTTTGAGGTAAAACACCTAAAAACTGCAAAAATTTTCTGTTTAAATTTTTGATACTGTTCTAATAGTTTTAATTCATATAGATTGTGTAAATCAGTTACTGTGAGGCTTAGGGTTGTTATAGACTAACTGAGAGGGTCGGATAAGCTCAGAAACCCCAAAACTGTAGCAAAACCTCCATAGATAGACCTTGAGTTGCAGTTCTGAATCGACCTCAACCAGACGACCCTCTGTATGTCAATACATGAACTAGACCCTTCTAGGATCTCAAATATCACCATCCGCGACCTAGAAACCTAGGTTTGAACCGCCAAAATTGAAGGTATTGCTTTCGGCCAAGAAACCCAAACTCTGAAATAAACTTCTAAATCCAATTTTATTGATGGAGAAATGAAACCCCTGTTGCATGGATCACAAAGAACCAAACCTCGTGCGATTTGGTTGAGAAATGAGGCTGTATGACCGAACTGAAACCCCACACGATAATCAGGGCTAAACAGAGCTCAATCCTTAGATTCGAGGCTCTAAACTCATGCCAAAATTTTGGTTAAGCTTCTAGGAATGTTTTAGAAGAAAAAATAGAGAGAATCAGTACCTGAAATGTCACGAAAATGGAAAAAGAAATTCCCTGCAACTAGGGCAAACGGGGGAAAGACGATGGGGAAGATGGAGTTGACTCGCTAACTAATTCGAGTTAGGCCGAGTCGACTCGGACACGTGTCGACTTGCGAGCGTGCCACCCCATTAATGAAACTACACCGTTTTGATGTTGGGATGTTTTAATTTAAAAACTGAATTCGGCCTGTTTGGATACGAATATAAAAAATTAAAATCAGGAAATTGGTTAACCTGAATACGGATAGGGGCCAAATTGGGGTTAATTGGAATATGCTATTCTGGTTTTCCAAGGGTCTGTGAACCAGTTGGGTTGATAAAATTTTGGACCGGTTCAATTCTTGAACCCTAGAACCCTTTGGTTTGAACCCTTAAATTATAAAATTCTGTTTTGACCCCCAAATGTTTTATAATATTACGGTCAAACCCCAACTATTTTGGAATATTGTACAGTGGCCCAGATTTTTGAGAAACTGTTCATTTAAGCCCCTAAAAAATTAATTATATAACAAAATAATTATTTTAATTATTTTATTAAATAGGTAAAATTGTAATTTTACCCCTAGACAATAAATATGTCAAACGGAGTCCAAATAAATTAAATAAATAGTGTATTTTCACTATTTCAAGCATTCCAGGACTCAATGGTAGAGTCTAATTTGGGAAATTAAGTCCCGAAAATATACAGACCTGTAAGTGACAAATGACTGTACTGCCCCTGATGGTACCAAAACCCGAATAAGAATAAAAAACAGTCTATTTTGACTATGTCGGGCAATCTGGACTCAATGGTGAGGTCCGTTTAATGAACCGAAGTCCCAAAAAATACAGGCACATAAATTATAAATGACCGAATTGCCCTTGATGATACCCAGGGCCAATTAAACATAACAGATAGTCCAATTTAACTATGTCGGACACTCTAGACCCAATGGTGAGGTCCATTTCATGAACTGAAGTGCCGAAAATATGACGCATGAAATTACCAAATTACCCCTGATACCGTACGAAGCCCAAATGACATCCGATTGAGACGAAACTGATACCGATAGTGATGTGAACCTCGCCAAGAAATAACGAGACCCGACAACGAATAAGAATCCAAGATCGTTCTATAATCAAATCTGAATGGAAGACCTCGACCCGTTGTTTACGACAAACAAGAACCTCGGTATATACGACCTCAACTCGTTGTTTAGTGCGAAACAAGAACCTCGGTATAAGGAAGACGCCACAAACGGTGGTGGAAATCCGTTTGATAAGTCGTTGGTGAACACCACGGGAAATCCCTATAAGTTCGAATAGTTCTTCAAAGAACTGTAGAGAAAATACTCTCACAATTTTACTCAATAATCGTCTACCGTCAAATGCGGCTACAAGTTATTTTTAAAACATTCTACGAAACTCTAGGGCCGAATAAGGCCTACATTAAATAAAAGATATGGGCTAAACATTTTCAGGCCCAAAACATCCTAAACTACCAACTAAAATAATAAAAGAAACCCACTAATTAAGTTAGAATTTCATACAGCCAAAAACGTTATCAGTGCAGGTACAGCAACTTCAAACCCACTTTTGACCTTGATGAAGCCAAAATACTGGAAAGCTCAAAACATAAAAGTTGTATAAATATTCCTTGGCTTTCCATAGCATCTTAAATCATCTTAATCAGAGCTCGGATGAAATAGTTATGCTCAGATTACGAAGTGACATTGAAATTGTACGAAAATCGCCCAATTAGCGTTTTTGCCAATTTAAGCTTAGCCTTGGCCAGATTCTTCTCGAACTTGAATCATGTTGATGAATCTTTGGTGCCCACGTGGTCCATGCTCAATGGGCCTCCACGAATTTGCTTGGGTCCATGCCTCTTGAATCAATCTGTTGAGTACATCATTAAACTTCCTTGCTCGTGCTCTTGTAACCGGCCCAATTGGGACTTGAACTAGATCCCTTGAAGTTGTGCTATGATTTTAATCATTCCCCTCCTCTTGAAAAGGATTTTCCCTCAAATCAGGAGTTGCCCTCAAATCATCACCTACATCAAAAGGACGCAAGTTAGTAACATTAAAAGTGGCACTTACAGTGTACTCACTAGGTAACTCTAGCTTGTATGCGTTGTCATTGATGCGCTCTAGGACTGGTCAGGTTTGGAATTGTTGCACCGGGAACAAAATCAATTTGATATTCAAGCCCTCGGATTGGAGGTAACCCATGTGGTGGTTCCTCGGGAAAGACATCTTCATACTCTTGCAAAAGAGAAACAACAGAACTAGGCAAAGCAAGGTTAAGTTCGTTAGTGTTTAGAAAGGCCTCTTTGTACAAAAGTACAATCAACGGCCGATTGAAAAACATTGCTCGCTTAATTTCACTCACCTTTGCATAGAAATTCTTTTGTTTTCTGTCTGATTTTCTCTCAATGGCCGAATTTTGATTTTCTTTTTCTCTCTCATTTTTCTTGGCCTCTCTATGATTTTCACTCATTTTCTTTTGATCACTCTCTTTTTGCAATCTCACTTGATCCTCATATACTTGCTGTGGTGTCAATGGTATAAGAGTGATTGATCGTTGGTTAAGTACAAAGGAGTATTTGTTCGTAAAGCCATCATGCTTCACTATGCCTATCAAACTGCCATGGACGCCCTAGCAATAAGTGTCCTGCCTGCATCGGTACTACATCACACAACACTTCATCTTCGTATTTACAGATTCGAAAGACAACTAACACCTACTTGTTCACCCTTATCTCACCACTATCATTCAACCATTGCAACTTGTACGGTCTAGGGTGCTTTAACATGGGTAATCCCATTTTTTCCACCATAATTGTGCTAGCAACATTAGTACAACTACCACCATCAATAATCACACTACATACCTTGTCCTTGACATAACACCTAGTGTGAAAGATGTTCTCCCGCTGCACTTCATCAACTTCTTTTGCTCGCAAGCTCAATGCCCTCTTCGCTACCAATGTCAATGCATCAGGGGCTAAATATTCCTCTACAGAAATGTCCTCCAATGGTGGCATGTCGTCGGTGTCAGAAGCTTTATTGTCGGTTACAATTTCTTCATTGTCTTGCAATACCATGACCTGCTTGTTTGGACATTGATTGGCTATGTGTCCCTTGCCTTGACATTTAAAACATTTAATGTCACGATTCCTAGAGGTAGAAGTGTCAGTTTTACCTTGAGGAACGTGGCTGGTGTGCGCTGACTTGGGCTCATAATTGGACGCTTGTAACTTGTCCATCTGCTTGGTAGAACTCAGTTTCCAAGAGGTAGAACTGAAATCAGGGGCTGCACGTGACCCACCCCTCCTCTTGAGTTGTTGCTCCACTTTGATGGCCATGTGCACCATATCTTCCAACTCCACATAATGCTGCATCTCTACCTTATCTTGGATTTCCTGGTTTAATCCAAGTAAAAACCTAGCCATTGTAGCCTCTCGATCTTCCTCTACATTAGCTCAGATCATAGCAACCTCCATCTCCTTGTAGTAATCCTCTACGCTCCGGCTTCCCTATCTAAGTCCTTGTAGCTTTTTGTACAACTCTCGGTAGTAGTAACTTGGAACAAACCACTTTCTCATCACCGTTTTCATCTCATCCCATGTCTCTATTGGACGTTCTCTATTCTGCCTCCTGTTTATAACAAACTGATCCCACCAAGTAATAGCATAGTCAGAAAATTCAATCACAGCTAATTTTACCTTCTTTGCTTCGGAATATTGTGGCGGTCAAATATGAACTCCATCTTCTTCTCCCACTCAAGGTATGTTTCAGGATCGGATCTACCTTGAAATGACGGAATCTTCATTTTAATACCACCCAAGTTGTTATCTTCCCAATTCCGGACTTCTCTAAACCACCCTCCATGCCTCCTATTACCAACAACAGAATCCCAATCATCTTCTTCAACAAAACTAGCCCCATAAGGCTCTTCATCTTCAACCCTCACTTCCCTCGGTTGAACTCTTTCCCTTCTACGCAGATTAGGGACATTTTATGGTTGCCTCTCACCTGCACTCTCCATCTGATCTATCCGTTCGTGAACCTGCCCCAGTTCCACTCTCATCACACGCCGCATCTCACTCATCATGGCCTCCATAAATACTTTCGGATCAGCCAGTGTCATAGCATCGTCAGCAATGCTCTTAGCACTGTTGTGAGACATGTTTCCTGCAAAACAAAGTTAGAAAAAAAAAAAAAGGACCTCACAAAGCTCTCCCTTACGTGTTTGCACTCAAGAAGGTGAATCACTCTACACTCGTGTTTCACTCAAAAAAAATACGTGGCTTTTAACCCTCTAATGTTCTTACCACTCTTGCCTTTTTCCACTTGATAATTTCTCTTTCAGTTCTTTTGAAACTAAACAAACAATACTCAAAATTTTTAGCAACAATTCACCAAGAATTCATAAAGGAATTTCAGGTTTTAAACAACAAGAATACAAGGGACACGTTGATTTTCGGGCTTATTGGAACAATTCACCAAGAACTCATAAAGGAATTTCAAGTTTTAAACAACAAGAATACAAGGGACACGTTGATTTTCTGACAAACAATATATTTTTTTTTCTTTTTTTTTTTTTTTTTTTGTACGCTCTTTTTTTTTTGTACTCCTTTTTTTTTTGTACTCCTTTTTTTTGTACTCCTTTTTGTCTTCTTTTTTTTTTTTTGTTGTACTGTGCCTTTTTTTTTTTTTTTTGTACCCCCTTTTTTTTTTTTAACAGAAACCAAGCAAGTTGCGGCACAAGGGAAAGAAACAAATCACAATAGCTGCGGTCGATTTGTCCCACGCGCTGTCCGATTGCTCTCAACGGGTTGAGGTCATATATACCGAGGTTTTTGTTTGTCGTAAATAGCGGGTCGAGGTCTGTGACGACTTATCAAACGGATTTCTATTACTGTTTGTGGCGTCTTCCTTATACCGAGCTTCTTATTTCGCACTAAACAACAGATTAAGGTCGTATATACCGAGGTTCTTGTTTGTCGTAAACAACGGATCGAGGTCTTCCATTCGGATCTGATTGTAAAACGATCTTGGATTCTATTTTTCGTTGTCGGGTCTCGTTAATTCTTGGCGAGGTTCACATCAGATAGAAACCCGAACACTTGTGAAACTGTATACTTGACTAAATGATGAATCAAGGTCAGAGTCTCACAAAGTGTGAAATTACCAAAATATTTATCAGGATTATGATAAATCACAAGTTGCCCCTAGGATTAAATACGTATCTAACTGATACCGATTTAAGTCTAAGAGACTTAGAACTTCACACATAAGATATGTAGACTATTCTGAGGACCATGATAGAGTCCGGGACAAGAATGGCAAAATTACCATTTTGCCCCTAAGGTCAAATAAGTGCTTAACTGATAACGATTGAAGTCTAAATGACTTAAATTATAATCCTGATAACTGCTAAGCCTAATTAAAGAATGAAATAGCCTCGGGTGAGACCCAGTGAAAGGGCGATAGGCTAATAGGCTATCTTAGGTAATCTGATAGACACCTAAGATGACGAATAAGACCTAAATGGATGAATTCTGATCTGTCTATGATTGATGATTACTGTTCAGGATATGCATGGAGATGCCTGACTTACCTAGAGGTTATCAGATTATCTATGCAAGGAGATAAGCGTAAAGTTTGTGAGTAACCTAGACTCCTGACTTGGTGTATAAGTTACTGTCTAGATACCGTATTTTGATGCATTGTATTACTTTGTACGTTATACTGTTTAAAAGCATATACTTAATGTATACCCTTTTGTACCACACCAAACATGATATGAATTCATCCTTAAATCAATGGATATAGGGTTTTCGCTTAGTACCGTTGTATTCTGCCCGCTAATGTTATGCCTCTGTCCTTGATCGTATGCCTGTGCCTTTGACTGGCGTTTTGTTTCGTCTGATTCCGTTATGTTCCGTCTGTTGATAAAGTGTCTACTTTGATTGATATATAGTCCAGTTCTGTTATGATCTGTCCGCTAATGATATGCCTTGCTTTGACTGATGTTTTGTTCCGTCCGATTTTCGTTATGTTCCGTCCATTAATGATCTGTCTTTCTTGATTGATATATGGTCCAGTTCTGTTATGATCTGTCCGTTGATGATATGTCTTGCTTTGACTGATGTTTTGTTCTGTTCGATTCCGTTATGATCTGTCCGGATTCTTGACTTGGTGTATAAGTTATATTGTCTAGCTACTGTATTTTAATGCATTGCACAGTTTTGTATGTTATACCGTGTGAGTAACTTGGAACTTCTGACCTGGTGTATAAATTACTGTCTAGATATTGTATTTTGATGCACTGTATAGTTTTGAATGTTATACTGTCTGAATGCATGTTTTTAAATGCAAACTTTTGTACTGCATTACACGTGGCATGATTTGTCCCGTCCTACTCTATTGTTTTGTTCGGTCTGTCTTGTTCCATTATATGGTCTGTCTAGTTTTGTTCTGCTATGTTGTGTCTGACTCTTGGTACCATTCCTGTTATGAGCGGTCTGGCATAAGTAGGCTTGATTATGTGCCTAATTGACATTTTGTTGTTATGCTCTGTTATGTTCCGCTCAGTACTGATCTGTTCTATCATTTGATTTAATTGCCTATACTCTTGTTGATACATTGGCATCATGTATTGTTCCATCCGTCCTGAATTGTTGTTCCGTTTTACTCTACTTAAACTACATTCAAAGTAGATTTACAAAACTGCTATTCTAAAGTGATTGAACTATCCTTGTGATTTATAAACAAGAACGGGTTTGAAACCCATGACAGGGAACCTGTGTTACTCATTGGGCTTTTCGAAGCTCACCCCATTCCCTAACATTTTTCAGGAATTATCTCTAGTAGATGAGAAGGCCGAGTGACGCTTCAAGTAGAGGATCTGATGGCACAGATCTGTGGTGACTAGATTATTGTGGATTGAATCTGTTTATTCAGGTGAGTGATATGATACGATTGACTTGATTTATATGCACTGGATATATAGACATGGCTCATGGGAATGAATGGTACTCTAGAGATATTAGATCTGCTCTGTTGTTATATGCCTGCTTATAGATATGCTCTGAACTTAGAATTATTAGTTGTTTTGGATTTAGACTTGCTCTGTGGTACATACCCTTATGGTAGATACATGAGTTGCATTCCCTTGACAAAAAAAAAAAAAAAAAGGTTTTAAATTTCGCTGCATCTAACCCTACAGTCGGAGTGCAATTCACTGAAAAGTTCAGAATTTGCCTTCGGTTGGTCGCGTGGCGACTGACTGGCATAACGTCCTCGACATCCGTGTAAGGTGGGGTTCGGGGATGTGACATAAAACTTGTAGGGTACAAATAAGTATTTAGATGAAAATGCAAAAAGAAAAAGAAAATTATTAAGAGTAAATTACACTGAGTTCTCTTGAGGTTTCTAACAATTACACTAACCTCCCCTGAAATTTATAAAATTACACTGACCATCCCTACTTTCCTTGATAATATATAAATATATCCCTCTAGTCAATTTTTTTCCTTCCAAATGATAAAATTTCATCTTTTATTTATTTATTTTTGTATTTTTTCAATTTTGACCAATTTTTCCAAACTTTTTTTAAAGTTTTTTTATTATTTTATTTAAAAATAAATTTAAGGTAAATAATTTATTTTGATTTTAAATAAAAAAAATAAATTTAAATTTTGTATCAATATTTATTTGGAAAATGAAAAAAAAAATCATCAAAATTTAAAAAATTAAAAAAAAAAACATGAAAGGAGTAGTTTTGTCATTTTGAAGAAAAAAATTAATTAGAGGAGGGTGTCTATATATTATTAGGTAAATCAAGGGAGGTTTGTGTAATTTTAGAAGCCTTAGGAAATGTCAGTGTAATTATCAAAAATCTCAGGAGAGATCAGTGTAATTTACCCAATTATTAAATACAAAGTCAAACTTGTAGTACAAGGTTTCTCATAAAGACCCGGTGTTGATTATGACAAGACATATTTAACTGTTATGGATGTAATTACGTTTTGATTTTTTATTAGTCTAGTAGTCTCCAAAGGACTAGATATGTGTCTTATGGACGTAGTCACAATATATTTATATGGATCAATTGACAATGACATATACATGAAAATCTCATAAGGATTTAAAGTTTCTAAAACAAATAATTCAAACTCTTACAGCATGTATTCATATAACGATCATTATATGAATTGAAACAGTCTGGATGCATGTGTATAATCGTCTCAATGAATATTTTCTAAAAGAAGGATATGCAAATAATTTGATTTGTCCCTATATTTTTATAAATAAATTGGATATTGGATTTGCCATAATAGCAGTATATGTTTACAATTTAAATCTTGTGGGGACTCTTGAAGTGCTCACAAAAATTGCTACTTATTTAAAACAAGAGTTTGAAACAAAAAATTTGCGAGAAATAAAATTTTGTCTCGGCTTGCAGATCGAGCACTTCCTAAAAGGAATCCTTTTTTATCAATTGGCATATACAAAGAAGATTATAAAGCTAATTTATATGAATAAATCACACCTATTAACACCACCTATGTTTGTCTGCACACTTGATGGGAAGAAATATCATTTTCATCCTCGTGAAGATGATGAGAAGATTCTTGGTCCTAAAGTACCATATCTTAATGCAATTGGCGCTCTCATGTATTTTGTAAATTGTACATGGCCAGACATTGCATTTGTTGTCAATCTGCTAGCAAGATATAGTTCCACTCCAACTTCAATGCATTAGAATTGTGTTAAAAATATATTTCATTATCTTTGTGGAACAATTGATATGGGCTTGTTTTATTCAAGAAGATCCAAATCACTGTTAGTCAAATATGCAGATATTGGATATCTTTTTTATCCATATAAAGCTAGGTCACAAACCAAATATTGGTTTACTTGTGGCGACATTGGTATATCATGAAAATTTACAAAGTAAACAATGACTGCCACTTCTTCAAATCATTCTAAAATCCTTTCCTTTCATGAGATAAGTCGAGAATGCATAAGGTTCAGATATGTAAAGACCTGAAAAGGGAAATTTGGTAATTTTTCAATTTGAATCAATGTCAGATAAGTAATTAATTGAATACGTGTCAAAAAGATTTTGAAATCAATTGAAAAGTCATCAGTATGACATAGTGAAGCTTTTATTTGAGACTAATGTGGGCTGTAGGGCCATATAGTCATATATGGGACGCCAATAAATATGAAAATTCTAACTATTAAATTTATAGAAGCGGACAACATATTTGGAATCAACACGCCAAAATTAGCTAGGGTCACAATTTTGGAGCGATTCTGAGACGGTTTATTTTCGGGTTTGTGTGCACGTACATTTAGCCAACTGGCCACATGGCACATTGGGAAGTGTGCAAAGCTTCCATAAGAAGCTGGGTAGATATTTTTTAACTTGGACACTTGGCTTGTTGTGATTGGTACAAAGAGGATCTTATGTGAGAGTCACTTCTTGTGTGGGAGTATGAGGTGTAGTATAAGGGAACCAAAATGTAATAAATAATACAAGATGGGACAAGTCCTTACATAACCCATCCCTTCAGTTTTCTGAATTGGTAGACCCCTTCTTCTTTTTCTCACGCTATACCACTCTTTCCCTTTTTCACTCTCTTCCTTATCTGTTGGAGTGTGTGTGTTTTAGAGAGAGGTGTGTGTTTGTTTACAATGTGCTGGACTGAGAAAGTGAGATTGCATGGTATGAGAGTGAGAGTGTGTGAGCTAGTGTGTGTTTGTGTATATATGTGTGTGTGTGTGTATGTGATAATACACATAGTGAGCAAATAAACCAAAGAAGAATAAAAAAGAAAGGAGGAAGGAAAGGGGGACTATGAACAGTGGCCTGTTCAGAGGCAGCCATTGATGGCTTTCAAAGCTCTTTCTCTCTTTATAATGGTAGACGAGGTAGGGATCTTTTTTACTCTTTCTAGGTCTTTATATGATGCATGTGTGTATATGTGTGTGTCGATGACCATATGTGTGTGTGTAAATGTGAATATATATGTGTATGTGCTTGGTAGTGGTTTAGAGAGAGAAAGAACCCTATGGGTTTCCTTAAAATTTTTACAAACTCTCGTGTTTGGATAGTGTAGAAGCCTTACTAGGATTTTCAAAACACTAACCTAGATCACTAGATCAATTGAAATTGAAAGGGAGAGGAAAACTGGAACCAAAACTAAACCTTTACCGAAAAATTGGGTGTGAGTTTGAATGAGTAATTTACAAGGTATTGACCTCCCATAAAAGATGATGCAAGACCTAAACATCTAAATCTATGAATTGGAAAAGATTCGGAAAGAAAATGGGAGTGAAACTAAATCCTAAAACAAAGAAAATCTCAGTTGTCAAAAAGTTGCGTCTTGTTGGAGATTGACTGTTTTCCCCGATCTGACCCCAGATTGACATTAATATGTGAAGGGACCATGATTAGGATGTTCAAGGTAAAAAGTGGAGGAAAATACCTAGGAAGCTGGCCAGAAAATTTTTAGTTTCCAACGTCATCACCGGAGAAAGTGTCCGGTGCTGGTAACCCGGTTAAGGGGTTAACGGGTCAGGTTGGTCAATGGTCAAAGCTAGTCGGACCTGGTCAAATGGGCTGAAGTCAATGGGTGTGGGTCTGGTCAATGGGTTCATGGGTCTAGACTTAGTTGTTTGGCTACATGGACTAGGCTAACCAATTCTTTCTGGTTCAGGTTCATGGTTGAACCAGTTCAAGTTAGAACTAGTTCAATAATGAACTAGTTCTAGGTAGGAAAAAAGGACAAAATTTCCATCCTTTAATAAATTGAAATTAAAATGCAAATTAAATTTAAAAAAAGGGCATTCTTAAGATTTTTGGGCATTGTAGACTCAATGACGATGTCCGTTTAGATATTCGAGGATTCGAGGTGGTCCCACATAAATATGTAAAATGATGAAACTACTCTTGATGATAAATTAAATAATTATAAGGAAAATTAAAATCTGGAAAGGGCTAGTCCGTAGTTTCTAGATGCCTAGAATTCAAATGTACTATTAGATTAGACAAATTGGGACTCAGTGGTGGTCTCACTTAAATTGGTAAAATGATGATTATAACCATAGAATTAGATTGAACAATTAAATGCTTAATTAAAATTTAGAAAAGGCATTTTCAAGATTTTTGGACTATCAGAATCCAAATACGATGTCAAATTAACTAAACTAGGACATGGGGTTGTTCCCACATGAATGTGTAAAATTACAATAATGCCCCTGGGTATAGAACATATATTTAAAAGAGTTAATAAAATACAAAGAGAGTACTTTTAGGATTTTTGGACCTCTTGGATTCGATTTCAAGGTTTGTTTTGTGAGACAGTGTTTCAGTAGGCATGAAACTTGTTTGATAAATTTACAAAAATGCCCTTATGAGTTTAAAAAGACATTTAAATGACTTAAAAACATTGTGATAGGGCCTCTTTTGGGTTTTTTAGGCCCAAGAACATGTTTTTGATATTCGGTTGGAAAAAGAGATACTCAATACATAAGCTAATGTATAAATAACCATAGAGAACTCAAGGAATTAATATGAGATCTTAGTGTTAAGGTTTACGGTGGTCTCGTGAGTTATATCATAAGTGTGTAAGGTATCCAGCGCATATTATAAAAGACACAAGTTGTGTCTTCCTATGGTCCAGTGATGACTATGACTAGGATCACCTCTTCATTGATTGGTAGTGTATGCTTATCATTTGATCTTTATGGTGTGATTGCCATTAGTATTTTGTTGCTTTATTATTATTTGATCTTTATGGTGGGACTGTCATTAGTATTTTTGTGCTTTACTATTATTTGATCTTTATGGTGTGATTGTTATTATTATTTTGATGTTTTTCCATTTGTTATATGTCTACTATAGATACCTTATTATACATCATGTTTTGATGCGTAAAGACATCATGCATTGCACTGTATGGTACTGATATAGATTATATTATGAGCCCGTTTGGCATAAATGATACGTTAAGTGGGAAGATTGCTTCCTTATGAAACATAGAGACCAAAATACACCTGCAGCATAGTGAGGTCTCTTGATCCAATATTCCCCTACGTAGGTGAGGGCATGTAATGACCTGAAATTTTTTTTTTTTTTGGAATAAGATTTTTTTTATATATATAATTCTGGTTGTTTATTCGTTCATTTATTTATTTATTTAATTATTCTTTCATATATTATGCATGTGTGATGTGTTGTATGTGTATGTATATATATATATATGTTTGTGTACATATGTAGTAAAGTATACTATATGTATGCATGTATCTAGGTGTATGTATGCATGTATATGTGTTAAATAATATATATATATATATATATGCATATAAATATGTATATATGCACAATGTGCATGCCAGCATGTGAGTGTGTGGCTAGCAGAGTGTGTGAGTAGGCTGATGTGCACAGCCTTGTGAGTGTGTGGCAGAGGGTTGGTATGTGTGTGTGCATGAGTAATATAATATACATATATATATTCACAATGTCGACTTTGCATTTAATGCAAAGCTGTATTGTGAAGGAAGGGAACGGCTAGAACTGTAGAGAAGTCAGAAAAGAGAGAGAAGTAGGGGACTGAGGTGACATTACGTATGGGCTGGTATATATCTCTATATGTTTAGATTGAGTGTGACAAGGATCAAAATATCGTTTCGATGTATAGTTTCGGTCTGTCCGGAAACAGAAACGCTTCGGAAATGTTTCGGAAACATAATGGAAACGGAGAAAAAATTGGAAACATGTGGAAACATAACTTAAAATTTATTTATTTATACAAATAAGCCTATTTATTGAATATTTGTGCATGTTTAAGGCATATACATCATATTCATGATAAATGATACTAATTCATGATAAATGACATAATAGATATATACTATGTAATATCCACGAATTAGATAATTTGACACAAGTTACATATAAAATAAAAAGTAAAATAAATAATGATTTAAACCTATTATAATTAGTAACTTAGTATTAAAATAGTTGTTTCTCTACACTTTATTTCCCTTACGACTTTTCTATTATTTTTCCTATTATTTTAGGAAAAATAATAGAAATATATCTTCTTGTAATTTTGAGTCTTAATCCTTGAAAAATAAATGGATATTATTTTTGACTAACTTCTAGAATTATTGTTGATATAAAAGAAATGTATTCTCTGATTTGGTATGTTTCCACTAGTTTCAGTATGTTTCTATGGAAACAATTTTGTTTCCATGGAAACATGTTAATTTCGATATCCTACTAGTGTTTCGTTTCGGTTCCCTGAGAAACGGAAACGTTTCGACCGTTTCGATGGAAAAGAAACGAAACTTTGATCCTTGGAGTGTGAATCCATTGGTTAGGAAGAAAATCAGAGAGAGAGAGAGAGAGAGAGAGAGAGAGAGAGAGAGAGAGTGAGATAGGCTGAGTTAGAAACTGAGAGGCAGAGAGAGGTTTTAGAGCTTGAACCAGAGATTATAACAGAAGGGAGGAAAGGAGCTGCACCAAGGGAAACCTAGAAAGTCGGTAAGCAATGTTTAGTTCTGCTATTCCAAATTTTAAGCATGTTACTTAGTTTGATCTATGGGGTTTTGTAGAGTATGGAACGTAGGTAAAAATACAGAAAGAATCAGCTAAAATGGTCAAGGATGGCCGAAATATCTAGGGTTGCAGGTCACCGGTGTGGGGTAGGGTTTTGATATTTCATGCATCAAACTCGAGTTGAACCATGAGGAACTGATCCTCAGAGGTGCAGAAACTGATTTGAAACTCATTTGGATTTAAACAGTGACAGAAAAACCCCAAGTAGAAAAGGTTACAGTCGGCCGGAGTTCGGGTCTCCCTCAGTTTAGGAAAGATTTAATGAAAGAAATTAAAAACAAGTGTTAGAAATTAAATCTATGTGAAAAATGGGAGAAAATGGCATTCGTTTTAGGTCGGAATGTGGTCGAAAAGACGTCGCTGTCGCCGTCGCCAGAGGTGGCGACAGAACCCTAGGGTTCCCTGATCAAAAAACTGAGGGGGACGATGAACAGTGTCCCCCCCCCCCCTTTGCAGCGTGTTGGGCCTGTTGGTTTTAAAAGAAATTGGGCCCGTTTGGTTTTAAGGGAATTGGGCCTGATTTGCTTAAAATGGTTTGGCCCAACAGTTTAAATAAAATGAAAAAAAAAAACAGAGAAAAAAGGGGTGAGGGATTGCACAGGAAGTGCGATGCCAAGATTCGAACCAGTGATCAAAGGATTGGGGAGATGGCACGCTGCCAA
The DNA here is from genome assembly GCA_008638375.1 of Nyssa sinensis. Lineage (NCBI taxonomy): Eukaryota > Viridiplantae > Streptophyta > Magnoliopsida > Cornales > Nyssaceae > Nyssa > Nyssa sinensis. The sequence goes on along the minus strand of CM018039.1, from coordinate 23,901,479 downwards.
CGTGCCACCCATTTCTCACCCAACATTTATTGCAACTAAAATGTATATATATATATATATATAATACATATATGATTTAATTTAATTTAATTAATTAATTAAATTAAATATGATGAAATGCCCTGAAACCCAAATTAGACAAGTCATATATGTATTCTAACTATCTCGGACCTCCTAAGACCAACGGTGAGTTCTGTGACATGAGACGAGGTCTCGAAAAATAAAAGACCCGTAGGAACCTTAAAAATTACCAAAATGCTTCTGAGTTAAAAGCAGTTAAACGAATCCCGATTAAATTGAACAAATAGTGAATTTTTATTATCTTGAACATTTCGGACTCAACCGTGGAATCTGATTTATGAAAAGAAGTCTCGAGATGTAAGGAGCTGTAAAAGTACAAAATGACCGTTTTGTCCTTTTTAGCCCAGATATCCAAACTAAATTCCGCGAAAGCCTAAACCTACTTTGTTTGGCGTTCCAGATTCAACAGTAGAGTTTAATTTGACAAAATAGAAACTCATAAAATAAAGACATAAAATTTGATGAATAGCATAATTCAAGTAACAAATGAACTAAATTACATTTTATGATTTTAGGGACAACGAAAGGCAAGGAGAAGGTGGTCTGACCTTCTGCATTTTCACTATAGTTCAGCTACACCGCGAGTGCGATTTCTTAGGGTTGATACAACCCATCAGGTATGATATATTGTGCTAAGTAAGAAATAGAATTAAGTTTAGGAATAACTGCTATGTTGACTTGATGATTCACATGTTTGTTTTATTGCTTCTATGCTTATGTGCTCCTTGTTATCTTTTTGAAAGTTTGGTGATGAATATGGATCATGACTATGTGTATATTGCTTGTGTTAGCATGATGTGTGGATTATATTTTGAGAATTATTGAGATTATGAAATATGTGACTTAAAACATGTGTTAAATGGACTATGTGTGGCACGTAACCTTGATGAAGGAGTTTTTGATTTAAATGTTATTGTATAATACATTATTTAAAGCATGCTTCATATGTAGATAAGATGCTTTATTGAGATTGTATCATGGCATGGTAGAATCAGAGCATATTGGTATAGTATGATTCCTTAGACATGGTGTGAGTTGAGCACGTAGTGCTGTACATTATGAGGGTGCAGATCCTGTAGTGAAAAATCCACAATTGGTCATTGCATTTGGTACCCGAACCAACATGAGCGATTCGTGAAGGGACATGATATTGCATTTGGTACCCGAACCAACAAGAGCGATCCGCGAAGGGACATGACATTGCATTTGGTACCCGAACCAACGGGAGCGATCCATGAAGGGACATGATATTGCATTTGGTGCCCGAACCAACAAGAGCGATCCGTGAAGGAACATGATATTGCATTTGGTACCTGAACTAATGGGAGCGATCCGTGAAGGGACATGACATTGCATTTGGCACCCGAACCAACGAGAGTGATCCGTGAAGGGACATTGCATTACATTACATTACATTACATGAGTTGACATGGGTGTGGCATAGAGTTGACATGGGTGTGGCATAGAGTTGCATGGGCGTGTCACTCATATTTTCATTACATTGTATTAATGAATTCATGAATGTGTGATGAATCTTGTTAATGCATTGTATGGATGAATTGGATGGCATGTAGGTTATAATTGTGCATGTAGATATAACTGTACGTTTGCACATGCCACGTTTTAGATTATGTTAACGAGTTGGAAGGTATGTAGATTATTGCTAGTACATTGTATGGATGATATTAGATAACATGTAGATATAACTGTATACTTGCACATGCCACGTCTTAGATTATGTTAACGAGTTAGATGGTATGTAAATTATTGCTAGTACATTGTATGGATAATATTGAATGACATGTAGATATAACTGTACACTTGCACACGCCACACCCTTAATTTTGTTTCTTGCATTAGCATTATATTGTATCAGCAGTTGAGCTGACCCATTCGTGGGACAACACATTACAGATGACGCTCCCAGCACTTGAGACTTGAGGGAGTCTTGTAGAGTGGAGGAGACATGAGCCTAGAATGATTTTGGCCCTTGGGGGCATATTTTGATATGTAAGGGCTTAGGCCCAAATGACATGTTGAATGCTTTTATTGATTGTGCTTTGCATGGATGTACATTGAAGGAAATGAATGTAAGTTTGAATTGAATCCATTAGATTGCCCTTTATTTTATTTTCTTTTAGTTTCGTTACTCACACCTCGGGTTCGCAGGAATTCGGGGCGTGACCGGGCATGTTTCCAATACCCTATGGGCTAAAGGGTTGAGGTGCAGAGGCTATTATTGGATAGTAGTACAGAACATTCGGCTTGGTTTTCAAAAAAGGGAGCAAGCCCTTCATAATACTTGAATATGGGCATGCCCTTATATTTGGATAAGGGGGCAGACCCTTATAATACCTGACCATTTGTGTTCATGGGAATGATAGGTACTAGACTAGTAGATGACAATTGCTGGAGCAGTATAGGATGAATGGAGACTTTAGTAGTATTTGGTTTTGCATTGTGGTACTTATTTATTATATTTTTAAAGGGTGCATGTACCATTTTTTGACACATTGTATATGTTATGTATATTAAACTGTTAGAGTCAGCTTTGGACAATTAATTTGTTATACACTATTGATGGATGTTTTGGTATAGCTACACCTGATAGTAATCTATTTCATTTATTTCTGTTATAGGGACTTGAACAAGTATAACCAAGAAAAGGCGCCGAAATCAATTAAGGAAAATTGATTAAAGAAATCAATTTAAAAAAATATGACTTGTATTTTATACACACAACTAGGTTGAATAGTCTAATTACCTTCTAGTCGAGATCCTAATGACCTTGTGGTCCGGCTCTCTGGGTTAGGATCTTGACAAGATCTATGGTCCAACATATTTAAGAATCATGTGAATTATTTTCAATTAAGGATGATCTGACAATGATATACAAAGACAATATAACGCGTGTTGCACAAATTAAGAAAAGTTATATTAAAGGAGACGGAACCAAACACATCTTGTCAACATTATTTACTCATGAGTTCCGTAAGAACAGTGATATTAATGTACAATAGATACGTTCTAGTAACAATTTAACAAATTTGTTTACTAAAGCATTTACCAAAACAAGTTTTAAGAAGTTAATACATAAATGTGAAATGTACCAATTCAAAGATTTAAATAATTGAAGAAACACATAAATGTGAAATGTACCAATTCAAAGATTTAAATAATTGAAGAAACCATGTTGCAAGTCATGGCCGCAACGTCACAAATTATAAATGTGTGGTATAATGCTCCCACGTTGCAAGTCATGGCCGCAACAGTCACAAATTATAAATGTGTGGTATAATGCTCCCACGTTGCATGTCATGGCCACAACGTCACAAATTCATTGTACAATACAACCAATGAAAGTTATTAAGGCGACAATGAAGGGGGCAACCAGATTAAGGCGGAAATGAAGGTTATAACTTATAAGGCGGCAAATCAAAATTTGTACAAGGAGCATGAGAGATAAATTTAGAGAGATAAGAGAAAGAAAAATAGCAGATAGGATAATTTATCGTCGGAGCAATCTGTTGTGATTGTAGAGAAATCCTCTATTATATTTTCTTATACTAATTAGTAGTCTTTTTTTCTTTTACCTGTGGGCATAAATCCAAGGTAAATATTTGTGTTCAATTGAGTAATTCGTTGCGTGCATCAATTTTACAACATATTGTTTTTTTAATGTACTTTTGATTGTCGCAAGCCGTCCGGTTCGAGGTTGACCCGGTTTTATTTACAGTTCTAGTTCCGATCTGTTGTTAAATTAGTGTTACATGTAAGGCCTACTGGAATTCAAATTTCATTCCCCTTGGTCGTTTTGTTTAAGAGAGAGTCAATGTCGTCGTCTTCGTTCTCTTCAAGGTCTGCTACTTCCAGAAGACCCGTTCAATCTGCAAACCACCAGACTCTATCTTCCGGATCCCTCCAACCCACCGTAGAACAGGCTCCGAATCCACGACCAATATCTCAGTTCCTGGCATTCGGATTCATCGTAGTCCTCGGATTTCTACAGTTCCTGCCCGCTACCCATTTTCGAGACCCTTCAGACCCTTTCAGAAAATGGGTCCCTTTTGATTCCAATCTTTCTTCATCTGTAAGTTTATTTTCTATATATATATATATATATATATATATATGTATGTTGGATATTTTCGTCTGATTTTGCTCAATTATCTTTTAAGAACCTGTTCGGTAGCTGAGAAAGTTTTAAAGGAAAAAAAATTTAGACTTAATTTTTTTTTTTATTGCTCGAAAACTGATAAAAATTCTAGGTCATGATGATCCCTCAAGAATGACCTCTAAAAGAAAAAAGAGAAGCTTTAGGGGCCCCGGTGGGATGCCGACCCAAAGTTCTCTAGTGATTAAGTCAGTAAAGAGAGAATAATCTGCATACGAGAACAGTAAAAATCACTGTATCCTTTTGAGCGTGGTTCTTTTATTTATAGGGATTGAGAGTCGATGGTTTTCTTTGTTAGAATAGAATATATTATTTGCCTCATAAGTTAAAGATTGGTTGTTATCCTTCAAACTGTGATATTATTAGCAATCACAATCGATGGCATATTTTTCCCTCATCAATTAGTCCGCCCCTCCCCCACCCACTTTCCTAGCCTCGCCCATTGACTAGTAGGGCCAGGAAGTTGTGATACCGATCTGGACTGAGCTGGGCTTTTTAGTAAAGCGGGTGAACTGTCATATTATCATCTCTGAGTGCCATTAAAAATTGAACCAACCTCAGCTCCTCTCGATATGTACAGTACAACTCATGAGTGCTCAACTCAGCAGGCTCAGTGAGAGCCAATTGGTTCCAAAAATCCAGTCATAATTGAATAAAATTTGTGTATAATCTTATCACCTTGACGAGCAGCAAGAATCTCATACTCCAACTTATCTCTTTTAGCAAAATTGGACTGGATAAATAACTTGGGCAAATATTCCCAAATCTCTTTAGCTGTATTAAATTTTGCCAAGTGTACACCAATAGCTTGATCAATAGAATTATTAATCCAAGTAATATTTTTTGCGTTATTGACCTCCCAGTTATTCAACAACTCAGCATAATTTTCTACCTTAGGATCTGTTGGGGCCTTCACAACTCCAGTAATACAATCCCACATATTCTTTCCCAACAAAAAATTCCTCATAACATATGTTCAATAGGAATAATTGTCTCCTATCCACCTCACACTGATAACTTGGAGAGAGTCAGAATTTCCACTTGCTATGTCCACAAACCAAATTATCTCACAAATCCAATGGTGTAATCAATGAAATATCACAACTAGGAACCAAATTTCTATCAATGCAACAAATAACCACGAAAGAACTCAACATAACATGAAAAAAAATTGCTTGGGGGAAGTTCCAACTTCACTATTTGCATCCAAAACCAAATCAAAACAGCATGGGCCACTCAATGGAACCCCAATAAGCCCTAGACGCACTAAATCGAAGGGAAATAGAAGCAACAAAATTGAAAAAATTGGCCAGAAATCACAGATCGCAAAAAAACAGCCCTTTTCTAAAAAAAACATTCGAAACTTTGAAAACCCTAGCAAACGATCTCAAAATTTTTTTAAAAAATACCAAAATACTCCTCATCAAATTCCGAGCCAACCCCAATGATTTTCAACCCTCAGTTGCTGATGTCATGCTGCCATAAGCAGTACGGTCACTGATGTCAGCATCTTCTGGGTGTTGTTTCACTTCTGCAATAATTTCTACTATGTTCTTAATTAAGTTTGGATCTTCATATGCTCTGATACCATGTTAAGCAACCAATTATTCCAAAAGCTTAAACTATTAGAGAATGGATTAACAATGTATATCAAGCTCTCTTAACAAGATCCAGCTCGATCCACGTGATAGCTTTGTTAAACTTTTCTTGAGAATTTCCTTAGATTTTTCTGATCTGCCACATCTTTCTCCCAAGCTATGTCAGCTCCCAGCTCTAATACATGGGCGGTTGTCACTGATGAACTATGTCCAGTTTCCAAAATCTTCAGTAAGCGGGGAACAACTTCTTCAGTTGATATAGTTGGTGCACTAAAAGTGATTCATAAAATATAGCTGAAGGCTGAAACAGTTTTCCCCAACTGTTTGCTGCCATATTGAAGCAAGAATGCTAACTAGTGTGGATTCTGCTGTTGAACTTGATGCAATTCTTGGTGGCCGTGCAGTACAACATAGAGAACTCCAAGTTCATGAATCTGACAATTTTTTGCCATACTTCTCAGACCGTGTATTGTACCATTGAAGGGGCGGTGTTGCATCTGGATTTAAGAAACCCGAGGAGGAAGAGTTTGAAACATGGTTGTATGTCTGTAGAGGAAAACAAATTGTTGATTTGAAGCAGGTCCCTTTTTCTCGTTCCTTGCTGAATGATGATGTGTTAATCCTGGACGCTTGAGATTTTTTCAATTCAATGGTGCAAACCTCGCTGGCTTCAGTCAAAAAAGAAAAGCAAAGATTATCAGAGAGAAATCTAAGTGAGCATGAGAGAGAGAGGTCTATTTGGGATATTCCTGTGCCATCGAAGAAAAACATGTCATGTGAGTGTTAAATAAAAATATAATCTTTGACAATAGCTATGAGTCATGACAGTTCATGGTCTTAGCTGAAAGGATCCACCCAGTCAAATTGAGAGGTGCAGTATGCCACAATTCTGCATTAGACTTCCAGGGATTGAAAATATAATGTGATAGAGACGGATAACAAAGCGATCATGTTCAATTAGAATTTAAGTTTTGGCAAAGTTTAAGACGACCTGAAGGGTCCAATGCAGTCCTCATTGAAAGTAATCAATCTTAATGCATTCAGGAGACATGCAGCAAATTGTAATCTGGTAGAAATCTTTTACAACAGATGTCAACCAAATAATTAATGTTGTAGCATCTGACAATTTGAGAGATCCAATTGCAGAGTAACTTGGATTTCATAGGAGACGGGGTTGGAATTAGAAACGTTTGCTTTTGCTTTTCTCGTCCAAAATATGCACCAACACCATCCTGAACAAAGTCCTAATCACCCACCTTTGTGCAAAAACTGGAGCAAACAGCCCCTTTGAGATGATATCAGGGTTGGATGGAAAAGAAAAACACATCATATTTCCAAGCTATGAACAGTAAACAGTCCAAAAATAATTGGACTCATACTCCAGCAATCAAACCATGATCATAAAGGCATCCAATTGATTCATCAAATAGCCCAAAACTGAAACAAACTACTGAACTAGTGTAATTTGGTGGCAAGCTCACCACCAATCAGTTTTTTACCACAGCTGGAATTTCTCTGGTAGATTCAGCAAAGCTGTGAGCAATACCGATTCATTAGGTTCCTTCTAAAATTTTGAGATCAGTGCAAGGGATTATAGGTTTCGTCAGTGATGGTGGAATTTGTTCATGAAACAATGTTTCAAGCGCTGAGATATCATAATGACTTGACAGATTTTCAAGATTTGATGGGCCTGCATCCAACCCTTAGGTTGTAAACGGATGAACAGATTATTAAGACTGCAAAATACTACCCCTTGAAAGACTAAATCAAACACAGGTGGCTAATAACAATCATCAACTTCTCAATGACTTAAATCCAGCAAATATGAAGAAGGAAAATTTCAGAGGTATCAGTTTTGAGGGTTAAGTCATCAATCTGCTCCTTTTCTTCATGAAGAGAAGTAAAGGAAGAGATGGAAGATCTGCTCTGCCACCATACCTAATGCACATATGCACACAGTGCGCACCTGAAAATTCTCTAAACCACTCTGATGAATTTTTTGCAATGAGATCTCTTGGCATCCTTGAACAGAACTTGCAACTGATGCAAAGTGCAGCTTGTTTACAAAAAATGTAGCTATCAGATTTGATGGTCCTGCATCCAACCCTTAGGTTGTAAAGAGATGAACAGATTATTAAGACTGCAAAATACTACCCCTTGAAAGACTAAATCAAACACAGGTGGCTAATAACAATCATCAACTTCTCAATGACTTAAATCCAGCAAATATGAAAAATGAAAATTTCAGAGGTATCAGTTTTGAGGGTTAAGTCATTAATCTGCTCCTTTTCTTCATGAAGAGAAGTAAAGGAAAAGATGGAAGATCCTTTTGTGCTCTGCCACCATACCTAACAAACATGCACACAGTACACACCTGAAAATTCTCTAAACCACTGATGAATTTTTTGCAATGAGATCTCTTGGCATCCTTGAACAGAACTTGCAACAGAGGCAAAGTGCAGCTTGTTTACAAAAAATGTATCTAATGTCTTACATAGACATGATGTTCACAAATAAGAACTATCAATGAACAAGCACCAGTAGGTTACAAAATAATTAATAATTTATTACCAACTGAGGGCATACATAATCAGAACTATCCAGCGAACAAGTACCAGTAGTTTGAAAAATAATTAATAATTTCTTACCAATGAAGGGCATACACAATAAGAACTATCCAGCATGAGTACGATATAATAAAATTCCTTGTTGCTTTCCACAGACGGCGCCAAGCTGATGCTGTCAAAAAATTGTCAGTCATGAATGACTTGAAAAAGAGAAAGAGAACCTTTAGGGGCACTGGTGGGCTGCTGGCCCAAAGCTCTCTGACAATAAAGTAAAGGGACAATAATCTGTATACTTGAATAGTAAAAATTACTGTTTCCCTTTTAGAGTATGTGGTCCTTTTATTTATAGGGATTGAGAGCAAGGATCAAAGTTTCGTTTCTTTTCCATCGAAACGGTCGAAACGTTTCCGTTTCTCAGGGAACCGAAACGAAACACTAGTAGGATATCGAAATTAACATGTTTCCATGGAAACAAAATTGTTTCCGTAGAAACATACCGAAACTAGTGGAAACATACCAAATCAGAGAATACATTTCTTTTATATCAACAATAATTCTAGAAGTTAGTCAAAAATAATATCCATTTATTTTTCAAGGATTAAGACTCAAAATTACAAGAAGATATATTTCTATTATTTTTCCTAAAATAATAGGAAAAATAATAGAAAAGTCGTAGGGGAAATAAAGTGTAGAGAAACAACTATTTTAATACTAAGTTACTAATTATAATAGGTTTAAATCGTTATTTATTTTACTTTTTATTTTATATGTAACTTGTGTCAAATTATCTAATTCGTGGATATTACATAGTATATATCTATTATGTCATTTATCATGAATTAGTATCATTTATCATGAATATGATGTATATGCCTTAAACATGCACAAATATTCAATAAATAGGCTTATTTGTATAAATAAATCAATTTTAAGTTATGTTTCCACATGTTTCCAATTTTTTCTCCGTTTCCATTATGTTTCCGAAACGTTTCCGAAGCGTTTCTGTTTCCGGACAGACCGAAACTATACATCGAAACGATATTTTGATCCTTGATTGAGAGTCCTTAGGTATGGTAGTTTCCTTGTTGAAATAGATGATATTTCTTATGGTTTCTTGGCAACTAAACAGAGGGAAAGGTTAGGAACTATTAAAAAGCTGATCCAAATTGTAGGAGGTCATGTGATATTGAGTTGTAATTTTGAACTCAACTTAATTCAACTCAATTACGGCTAAATGTTAAAAGAAAGTTTAAAGTTTACATGTTCATTTTGTACTTGATGGAATCTGTGATATGTTATGGAAAGATTGTGAAAATGTAATAATTTTGGGTGAAACTACAACAAATGTTTAGCAAAGAAATTAAAGCGCATGCTTGAAATTCAATCTACACACGTTGAAGTTTGCTTGTGTAATCAACTATGACAAAAAATAAACAGAGTTATTTGCCACACTGTACTTGCTCTCCTCACTCTGTTTTTCTATTTTTATTTTTATTTTTTTTCATATCTTCCTTTGATCAATATTGATGCATTTATTTCTTGGAGGGGTTCTTTTATTTAATTATTCAGACTTATACTATTTACAGTCTACTGAATCTAGGGATTCAAGTAATGAAAATTCCAGTTTTATCACAAAAAATGGTGGAAATGATGGAATCGTACATATTGTCTCATGGATGGTCTGCCTGGACCTTCGAGTGCTTGCGGTTCTTGCTAACTCAACTTTATCAAGCTCAAGGTCTGTAAAATATGATTGACATTTTTGAAGAAGGTGTATTTAGTGTTACAAGTTGTAGAAGTTTTTTTCATTCATTTCCACGGTTTAGGCAATGTTGATTTTTCATTTGTTACAAAATCATTGCTCGTGAGTCGTGAATGTAACATATTTTCTTTCAAAGGCCGACCAAATCAAGCAATTGGTAGGGTGAAATATTACCTGGTGTAGTCCTGCAATTCTGTGCCTCTCAACATTGTGGTGAAAATTTTAAAATCCTTCAATATGAACTGACCATATAGCTTGACTTTTTATCTTCCTGAACATGATTCTATTTGTAAATATCTTAAATATAGAAAATAATTTCCAACTTTTTCCTTTTTTTTCCCATTTCTTTTTTAATGGTTTCTTGAATTTCTCTGATGTATTCCCAGGTGGCTATTGATTTGATTACTAATCTGGCACTGATAATTCCAAAATTCCCATAAAGATTTCTTAGGAGCATGATTCCATTTTAGATCAAGTCATTCTAATAATATGCTATAATTATTACATTTTCCAGATTTCACTTCTTTGCCCTTTTTTTTTTTTATTAATACTCTTTGATTTGTTGTCAGATATCCAGAACTGGTTTCTTTTCATTTCTTTATTCCTAATGGCCATGATGACAAAGTATCCTATTATAAGCTGAAAGTGCTATTTCCACATTCCAATCTTGAAATTCTTGGGTAAGCCATTTCTGCTCAGTAGGTTCATTTGTGGATTTTTTTTCTCACTATATTTGTTGACGGGTATCTATTCTCTATTAGTATGTGCATTTGTGAATTTATCTCTTTATTTGTGGATGTTATTGTGAAAATATAGGCAGGATGAAGTTAAAGGGGAAATTATGGCAACTTATTCTGTGGGAGAATATGTTGGCCCCTCTTTTGATGAAATAGCACCTTTTGTCATCCCAATAGTTCACCCTTCATTGAGCAAGTTCATATATGTCTCACCAAGTGTAGTTATGAAGGTTGGTTTCTTCGTTTAAATTGTTCAATTTGTTATTCTTATTTCCTTTATTTGGTTCGTTCAACCTTGCAATAGCTAAGTTTGTTTCAGTTCGAGCCATTAACATGCAAGAAGGAAAGGAATCATCTCTGTTGTGACGCTTGCATGAATTTTTAAGTTCAAATTTACCACACAAAAGTGCTGACTGGCTTAACTAGGAAAGTCACCATACTGAGGATTGTGGTTCATGAACCATGACTTTGAAAATGGATCAAAAATCATTGTTGTCCTGCTGAAGTGTGGTTCTGGATTCAAGTCTTCCTGGGGAATTTGAACAATGCCTCTACCTAATACTTGCCTAGCAATAACATAAAAAAAAAAAAAGGACAAGGGAGAAGAATTTTTGAGATCAAACATGAAAATGCAGTTTGATTTGTTGCCATAACAACCACGGGAAAGCTACATGGTGTGCATCACAAGGCAATCAGTCAATTCATTTTATAGATTATTTTACATGTTGAAGAAAAAAAAAACACCAATCTTACTTGTGCTGTTGCAGGGAAGAGTTGAACAACTGTTTGGACTTAAGTTGAGCAATTATGCTATTGCAGCTTCTGAGGACTGCTCTAGAAGACTATCTGCCTATGTTAATTCAGATGTCTTAGATGCCATTCAGAGATCAGATGCAAAGCCTTGGGTATCTAGGACTCCTTATGCCAAAGATGCTTGTTTGCCAGACTTGAGTCTAGTTTTGATTGATGCGACTAAACTGGAAAAAGATCTCGTGGAAGCCATCCTATGGTGGAGTAAAGTTCTGAATATGAACAAAAGGTTTCACATTCATATTCTCCCTCTAATATTAGGGTGCTAATTTCCTGTTAAAATTATTGCCAGTCTTGGCCTATTATATTTTGTTTTTCAAGTAATGCTTTTCAGGCACATAGCAACAAGGTTGTTGAGACATGTATCAGAAGGCATATCGTCTTTCAAAAATAGTGTATCATGAATCATAAGATACATGATTTTTTTTTTAAATATATATATAAATATATATATATATACATACATATAAATATATACACACACACATATATCCAATGTTAAAATTGTTTTTTCAACTCATCAAAAAAAAAATTCAACTTAAATTCCATAATCCATCTTTCATATAATACATATGATATTGCAGAGACCAACAAAGAGATACCTAGAAATATCATTACAGTACATATTATACATATATTATAATTTTTTTTGCAAGTAAACTTTTATTAAAGAAGCATCAAGAGGGTGCACCCAAGAGCAAAAATAATTATAGAGCTAATGCTCAAAACACACTAGAGTGTAAAAGGACAAAAGCTATCTAAAAGCATAGAATGACCCCCCAACAACCAAAAAAAAAGAGGGATCACATAGCCAAATTTTTAACTTTCCATAAAGGAGTTTCAAGCCTTCAACCCCCTCAAAAACTCTATTATTTCTCTTTCTCTCCATATGCTCTACTAGATGCGAAGATGAGTTGATAGCTATGCCTTTCTAACTCTTTTAGAAGGAGACTTTCCTCTCCAAGCTGTAAGAACATCTGATGTAGATCCTGCATAACCCAACATGTCCCAAACAGACTAAGCAAGAGCCCCCAAATCTCCCAACTAAATGAACTAGTGAATAAGCAAATGATTTACTGTCTCTTCATGGCTCTTGCAAAAACAACAATGATTGACTAAAATTTGACCCGTCCTTTTCAAATTATCCATAGTTAAGATCCTCCCCCGAGCTGTCGTCCAAACAAAGAAGGCAACCTTCAAAGGAGTTTTAGATTTCCAAATAGCTTTCCATGGGAATCGAATTTCCAACCCCTCTCACCCAACAAAAGGAGTTAATAAGATTTTACAGAAAAATATGCCCCCCTATACACCAAACAAAAATAGTCCTCCCTCGAATCAAAAAGAGGGCTTTTGTACAAAAAAGAATAGAACTCCAGGATTTCCTCCACCTCCCAATCATGAAAAGACATGATAAATGAGACATCTCACACCAAAGAATTGTCAGATCTTCTCAGGTAATCCCCAATAGTAGCCCTTCTGTTAACCGCAACCCTATATAAACACGAGAATGCTATAGAAAGCAAACTCCGATCACTCCAAACATCTAACCGAAAACTGATTCAACTTCCATCATCCACCTTCCATCTGATGTGTTTACCCCTTCTTCTCAAATTATCCATAGTTAAGATCCCCCCCCCCCCCCCCCCCACCAACAAAAAAAAGCTGCCTTCCAAACAAAGGCAAGTTTTAAAGGAGCTTTAGATTTCCAAATGGCTTTCCATGGAAATTGGCGACTCCTCTCACCCAACAAAAGGAGATAATAAGACCTCACTAAAAATCTCCTGCCTATACACCCAGCAAAAAAGTCCTCCCTCGAATCAGAAAGAGGGGTTATGTTCCGAAAAAAATTAAAAATCCAAGGCTTCCTCCAAAATTAGAATATTGATCTCAGTCTCGATACTATTGCTTAAACAAAAGACAAATTCATAAACTTAATACGTACAACAAAAATCAATTGATAGAGAGATGTCTGAGAAATTGTTTGAACCATTCATGAACATCCCAGAAAGACTAATATAAAATTATGTATTGGTCTAAGCAAATCCATTAATATATGTAAAATAAGAGAGAAATAAATCAAAATATTTTATGAAACAAAATAGTGCTTTAGAAATACGTAAGAAATTGCAAAGTCGAGAGAGAAGTAGTGATTAGAGAGCTTCCACTTCAGAGTTGGAATGATTAGGGCTCCGATGGTTCAACAAGACTAGATTTGTGTTAGACTTCAAGAGATTAGGGCTCAAAGCTTAGAGCTTCAAGAGATTAGAGCTTCGAAGCTTTGAAATTGAATGAGCACAGAGATGTCGATTGAGATTAGGGCACAAAGAGGGTTCGATTTAGAGGATTAGGGCCAGAGATGTTGAAATCGAAATTGAAATTGATCACAAGAGAGAAGATAGGAGTGAGATTGAGAGCCATTGAAAGAGTATGAATAGCAAATCTAAAATGATGCTGTTTTGATGATTAGAAGTTATAACCAAGGAATAAAATATTGATAAAAAGGTGCAAGTTCAAATATACGGATATATCAATGGATGTATTGCAACTATATATCGATATCGCAATTTTTTTTTAAAGAAATGATGGATATTAATATCAAATTTTGGAAATTTTGAATGAAAATTTTTGAAGTATTAATTGAGATGCTAACGTATCATTTTGATTTAGTATTTTGTAAATAAAATATATATTTGATAATTATATGGTATGTAAGGTTAAAAAAGTGCACGTGGATGAAAATTTAAAGAACACTAATCAATATAATATACATAAAATTTAATTATATTAACATAAATAAGAGTCACATATGCATCCATATCAAATAAAGTTTAAATATAATAGTCTATTCCATTAATAATATTATACAACCAACCATCCAATCAATACGACATCGAGTTCCTATGTTGTTCAAATTTAAAAATATCATTAACTTTTGTTAGGTTCTCTAGCCATAGAGTTTTATATATCAGAGCCTTGGTTATGAAAGGTCTTGGGTTCAAGTCTCTCTATTTGCATTTATTCCCCATTTGCATTTGCATTCTCTTCTCCTTTGCATTTATTTGTGGTTTCGTTGTTTCTTCATGTGCGAGTCCGGGGTCGCATGTGAGGAGGAGTGTATATACATTATTGGTCCATTCTCTAATAGCTTAAGCTTTTGGAGCAATTGGTGATTTAACAATATAGACCATTGATTATATAAATAGACCATGCAAAGCATGACCATTGATAAAGCTGCCTAGGCTAGTACATTATATGACCATTGATTGACAATATACAAAAAAGGCCATTCTATCCCCTTTCCCTAATTCATCACTTGAACTCCAAAAAGTATAATTTTAATCATTAAACAATAATATATTAGAGTATAAATAAACAAATTAGAGTGTGAATAGAGATTCCCTAAAAAAAGATCACAACAATGTTCTTTCATCTTGGTAGTTTGCGTAGGATTATTTTTATTTGCGATATTTCGCTATATATTGCGATATATATGCAATTTGTTTTTTTTTTTTTTTTTTTTTGAGAATTTCAAATCTTGAAGTCAATGATATTTTAAGTTGTGATATTTATTGCGATATTTTGTGATATATCAGGAATATTTTGTGATTTTTTTTTTCACATCAAAAAATCGTTTCGCATGTCCTAAAATTGCAATATATTGAGCGATATTTCTTGATATTTAAAACCATGATTATAACAAAGAAAAAAGGCGAAAACACTTGTTTTGGCTGATTGCATGCATCATTCGTTTCAAGGTATCGCAATGTATCATGCGATATGTATGACGTATCGTACAATACACTGCAAATACGATACAAATTTATGCTACGTATTGTTTTACCATTGTATCAAAATGTATCATATGATACATATCAATTGTCATATGATACTAACAGATATGCATAGCAAATTTTGATAAGATTTGTTACTTTTAAGGAATATTTGGCTAGTGAGCAACTTGACAACTACGATTTGCTTAAGTGTTGATTCTTGATCAATTTGGTGGAGCAATCTTATTTCTTTCACAAGAGTTTGATTTTGATGGGATTGCAATTATTTATGGGTCATAGGGAGAGATAGAGGTTAAGAAGGGAAATTATTAGGAAAACATATGTTGATTGGAGGGTGGAGTTCTTCATAGTTTTTTATTTTCTTTGATTAGTAAAAGATACATTTAAGCTTGCCCAAGGGGGCAAACCTGTATACAAATGAGATGGCTCAAACAAAACTAGAGCCTCATGTCTCCTAAAATTCTATAGAAGGATCAAGAGAGAATACATATTACCCAACTATCCAAATATACAACTCTCAAAATATTATATTTTAACCTACAAGCGGACACTTCTCCCCTTAAATTTTTTTTTCTATTTCATTCTTTCCATATACACCACAAAAAATGTTGTGGAGCTATTTCCCATATTTTTCGAACACTTCTCTTCTTACATCCCCCTCCAGCTCTTGAAGAGCTCCATCACTGAGTGTTGCATAGTTTAGTAGCATTCAGAAAAAGATAATAAATGGTACAACAATTCCTTAGATTCCTGGTAACAGAGAAACAAGTGGTCCATTGTCTCCTCCTCCTTACACATAGAGCACCGATTTGCCAACCTAAAGCTCCTTTTTAATTTATATATCATAATTATAGCACTTAATGCGATAGTCCAACCAAAAAATGTCACCTTGACAGGGACCTTAATGCACCAGACAACCCCTTTCATAGAAATCACCTTATAAAAAGATTTGATAATGAAGCTCTTACGATTCACTGGGTTCCGTCTGATAGTATCATCCTAATCAGCCCTAACTTTAAGCCTATGCAAGGTCTCTATTAGACTCATAGACTCCGCCATCTCCCAATCTTGGAAATCTTTCCTAAACTGGGTAGTCCAAATCACCCTATTTCCTGTAAAAGAAATGAGATCTGCTACTGTTGCTTGTTATTGACTGTCACCTGAAAGAGTTGAGGAAATCTTTCAATCACAACAAAATCTAATTTTCGATCCTGGCCCCATTTTTAAGCTATAAACTTTATAAAGATGTCAGAACCCCTTCTAATGCTCTTCCACAAACCCATGCCAAATGTGCTTTCCACTTGTTTGGATATTTAACCCCTCTCGAGTCCATACTTCGTTTCAATAATTAGTCTTCACCATGCATTTGTTTCTAGAGCAAATCTCCAAAGCCATTTCCTAAGAAGAGCCCAGTTGAACACCCTTAACTCTTTTATCCCCAATCCTCCTCCACTAATTGAGGCTCATATTTTATTCTAGCCCACAAGATGGATTTTTTTTCTCATCCCCCTCCCGCCAGCCCAAAGTAAATCCCTATCCAGCCACTTCTCAACTGATGCTGGTATAGGGAATAGAGACATAAAGTATGTTGGAAGGCTTGACAAAGTGCTCTGGATCAAAGTAATCCTGCCTCCTTTAGATAAATATGGTCGCTTCATAGTCTGTTATATGATTTAGCTTGATGCAGTAGTACATTATTCTTATTTTTGAAAGGAAAAAAAGAAACTTAATACTCTTTAGTGGGAAAAATTTGAGGGGAAAAAGAACTAAATGACTATACATTGAATTTTGAATTATATGTTTTATGTTTCGAATCTTTCGATCACCAAAATTTAAAGTTTTACCTCTCTTAAGTGAAATAATTGTATTATGTGTTAAAAATTGATTTTAAGTTTTGTTGGGGCCAATCAATGAAATAGAAGAATCAATATTTTAATTTTTTTTTTCTCTTAGATTTTCTTAGCAACCAAACCAAGGGAAAATTGAGATTGACATACCAAAAAGTGAACTGATTCCAACCTGTTCTGTGAAACATATTTAATATTTTCAATCTGCATTATATGCTTTCTTAATAAGTATGACAATATTGATGGGACATGATGAACTTACACCCAGTGTAAAACTTCTCAGTTTTACATCCCTTAATAATTTTATCTGTAGTCTTTTTTTTTTTTAATTTGTATAGTTCATCTTTTATCAATCCAACCGTTGGATCATTTTTATTTTTGTCATGCGTACCAAATATCAAACAAATCAGATATATAAGTGTGCAATCCATAAACTCGAAAATGCTAATTTAAATCGTAATGTGATATTTTTAAATTTCCAACAAATTTGATATTTTACATGCATGATGAGCATGAGAATGACATTCAATTCAGCGGTTGGGTTGTCATAAGATGAATCCTATAAAAAGTTAGCGACTTGTGTAAAACTACTCAATTTTACACCAGTTATAAGCTGATCCCAGTAATCTGTTTTCAAATTCATATGATTCTGATATTCACAATCTTGCCATATTACCATTCATCTTTAATTGATTCATGCAGGAGCAGCCCAAATCCGGCAGTTGCATTAGCACTTTACAACAAACATCTGAAGCTTCCTGCCTCCTGGATGGTTAGCAATTTAACATCATCATCAGAAACCAGCAATGAAAGATTGATTCTTCGTTATGCTTGGGGTGGCAGTGTATGTTCTGAATCCTGGTAGCAGAAGCATTCGAAAATCAGATCTTGGGTACATATTGAAGCAGTACCTTCCACCAATGTCGAATCAAATATTGGGCAAGTAGCCTCGGATGAATTTTCTTTTTAGAATTGGCTTGCAGATGATGCAACATGTGGTACTCTGTTCAATTAGTCCACCCTGATTAAGATGTTACAGTCATAGCTCATTTGTATATAAGGTGTTCTATGATTGTGGTTTTCATTGATCAGATCTGCAAATGTCAAATATCAGCAATCAATTAGGTCACATCAGGTAAATATTTGCAACCCATACATATGCTTGTTGACATAGTTTGCAATGAATTTTTCAAAGGGAACTAAAACAGTTGGGATTATTCTCTCTGGTTTGTTTTTTGGTTGTTTTTTTTTTTTTATATATAAATAAAATTGAAGGTAAAACACACTGAAAAAAATAGTAGTTTACTGATGGCAGTGACAGATTTTGCACTGCTGGACTGAAGGAATGAAAACACACTCAACAGGTTTTGCTATGCTGGACTCGATGAATGTAAAATCCCTTTTAACTGTGAAAACTCAATTTCAGATATGTTGTTGGAGTTTAGCATCTATAAAATCAATCAGATTTGGATTCAAATAGGGTTCCTCAATTAAATTAATCCTAGATCTGGATGAAATGAAAAGTTGCTCGATGGTGAGTTTTATGGGTTTTGAGTTCTCATATAGGGATATGGTACTCGAAAGTAAGTTCAAATTTTGAGCTAGTTTCAATTCCAATATAGGGTTTTGAGTCCCGATATAGGGATATGGGAGGTGTAAACTTCCATGGTATCTTTTGCATATGTTAGTTGAAGAAATTAAATTTAGCATAGGCTATGATCTGAATTGAAGTGATGACATAAAAAATTCAAATTGATCTGCCAAATTTGTGTTATGAAACTTCATGTTGTGTTTGGCAGTGTGGAATTGAGGCTTTAGAATTGAAATTGTAGGTGAGTTTAAATTTTGAGCTATATTGCCTGTCCAGTTTCAATTCCAAACCTATAGTTTTGCAATATCAAACACAGCATGAATGTAATTAGACGTTTCATACACAGGAAACCAGAGTTTTGATCAAGTGATATTGACATCCTCTCTGCCCTAGTGCTCCTTTTTTTCTTCTCCTGCAGGTAAGAGTGAATGTGTTACCACCAAGTTTGCTACTACTTTAGTGATTCCCTTATTCGGAATGTGGTTTTTTCTTAGTGTCAATGACAATAGGAAATAGCATTTTGTAGTAAAGAAAAGGGAATGAAATAGGATGTAAAATGATCACTCCAATTACAAATTTGGTATGAAACCCAAGGATAGAGCTGCGCCGGAGTGATGCTTTTCATCTACCATTACCAACGTTTGTACGGCTGTATTTAGTCTTAAAACAACATGTGGTGAAAAGGGATTGATGATGTGAATTAATGATTTAAATTGAGTGAAATATGTAAAAATAAGTTACACGGAGTGCTAGCTATGAAATATGAAGTATCAAGCTCTCAAGGCACACTTCACTCCCAAAGGAGGAGAAGTTGTTCAGTGATGAACCTAAAGTCAAAGGGGATCAAGCTTAAAGATTGAAAAAAAGAAAGAAAGAAAGAAAATCTTAGGTCTAAAGGGGTGAATGAGTATTTAAATTACCTTTTGTAAATTTACTTCATTTGATTGAACAATTGGCTTAATATGACCATTGAAAGATTTTAGGACCTCTAATTTAAGTTGAACACATCATTTAAAAGGAGGAGACAATGAGTAGTAAACTTCGATTAAACATCCACCTCAATGAGTAGATATATATATATAGATAAAAGCATACATGTGTATGGAAAATGACTAGTGGCATTGCCTCCGCCAATGGAAAGGCATGCACACAAAGATAGAAAGGAGAGAGAATTAGTAGAATTCTCCACCAAACCCACTCAAATATATATGTAATTAGGGAAACTGGACTGAATTTAGCCACATGAGGTGGCATTCCCTCATATAATGGGGATGGATTACACTTGCCAAATGAAAAATGTAATCTATCCTCTAACTCTTCACATATTTATTGAACATGTACAAGGCTTCTTCCATCATCTTAGTTCTGTACATCAACAAAACCATAGAAGGGAGATAGAGTGGTTCATGCATGGAAGGATAAAGAGAGAAAGTAGAGAGAGAGAGAGAGAGAGAGAGAGAGAGAGAGAGAGAGAGAGAGAGAGAGAGAGAGAGAGAGAAAGAAATTCATCAAATCTTGGGCAAGGATGGTTAGAACTCAACCCTCTATTCTAATTGATTTATGCATGTTAATAGAGTAAGAATATTTAAGGGAAAACCCCTATGGGGATGCAACATGGAATTATATTCCAATAAAAAACCTACTAAAATCAAAGATTTTCAATTCTTATAAATAAAAGGACTTAGTATACCCAAATATACAGTAATCTTTATTTACAACTTGTTTATTCTCTCTTTATTGACTTGATTATTGGAGTGCTTTGGGCCGGAATCCCTAAAGCTTCTCTCTTGCTTTTTGCAAGTTAGTCTTGTTGAATTATGGACATAGACAATTTTTAACTACAAAAAAAAAAAAAAAAATTTGGACTAAAGCAAAAATAGTTGAAAGATGTATTGAATATGAGAAAGGTAAATGAAAATGAGAAAGAAGCAGTTGAATTTATAGATAGAAAATTGGAGGGAATTTTAAAAATTAAATAAAATTGGAGAAAATTTAAAAATTTAAAATTAAATAAAATTAGTGGGAACTAATATTTTAAATTTATAAATAAATTTGGATGAAATTTAAATTTAAATAAAATTGGAGGGTAATTTGGGACAATCAAATTTCGTTTTGATAAAAAAAAATAAAAGTAGTTGGAAATCAAAATATGAAATAAAACTTAATAATATTAAAAATTAAAAAATAAAAAATTATAACTATTTGAAGAGTTATGTTTAGTCTTTTGAGAGAAAAAGTAATTTTTTAAAATGCCACATAAGTTATTTTAGTATAATTTTAAAGAATATATTTTAAAAACCTCCTAAAAATGCTCTTAGAATCTAACCCCAAAGTCTACTTCTCCCTTTCGAATGCCATACCAGCACGCACTCTATTCGATGGTGTTATAGCAAAGTTTTGGATTAAATAGTTGAAGGGCCTGTCCAAAGCTCTGGGCTGACCCAGAGGGCTAATTAAAGACGGCCCTTGCAACCAAATATTTATTTATCAATCTGCTTGTCCCAAAGCATTGCAGTTAACTCAGAGGCCCAATTTAGCCTGGGCCTTCTAACCAATATTTATTTGCTGACCCAAACAAAAAAACATAAAGTCAATTGACGCGAGTATGCAACTAAAGGCAACGGCCTGGTCATGTAAAAAATCAATAAATTAATAGGTAAATTACACTTAATTCACTTGAAATTTTTTATAATTATACTGACTTTTTTTAAGATTTTTAAAATTATACAGATCTTTTCTATTTTTCTCTGACAAACCAAATTTTTTCTTCAAATGGCAAAACTTCCCTTCATGTTTTTTTTTTTATATATATATTTTTCAATTTTGACTAATTTTTTTTAAAGAAATTTTTTTATTTTATATAAAAATAAATTTAAGGTAAATAATTTATTTTTATTTTATATAAAAATAAATGTAAGGTTTTAATTAATATTTATTTGAAAATGAAAAAAATAAAAAAAGGTCAAAGTTGAAAAAATGTATTAAAAAAAAACATGGAAGGATAGTTTTATCATTTTGAAGAAAAAATTTGACTGGAGGGGCGTAATTGTAGCTTGTCAAAAAAAGTAAAGAATGTCAGTGTAATTTTAGAAACCTAAGAAGATGTCAATGCAATTGTCAGAAATTTCAAGAAAAATCGGTATAATTTATCCTAAATAAATAAAAGGCTGTTGATTTGGTTAGAAGTGTTGAACATGCTGTGTTTGATAACATGGGAATTACATTATATGCTACCAATCACAGCCTTAGCTTCAAACTCCAATTCAAAAAACACTCGAGGGTTTTGTAAGCCATTTACAAGATGAGTATATAGGGCTTGAATTTTTTTTTTTGATAACTTGAAATTGAGCTCACTAACCGCAACCTTGAGTCGTGTGTCTGGATCATAAATCGGAGCCCCCTTTCACAACTATTTTGCACAAGTTTCACTTGCGGGTAGGGTGTTCCTAAGGATCCCCGTAAAGTATTGAATCAAGACTTTACACTCTTAAGCACTTATTTATATAAGGCTTACAAATTTGAGAGAAAAACTTGATATACCATATTTTCAACACTAATTTATCACTCTAACACATGTCTATTCAGGTCTAAAGGGCCTGGGTAATTCTTTTTTGGGGCTCGACTAGGGGTCAACTAGGGAGTTCGATTTGAATTGATGAGCCAGACTACCAAGCTATATGCCACTTAGGCTGCCCTTCAAACCTGGATTGAGAAAGCTGAGTTCGATATGGTAACTTCTACTTATACATATATTCCATTTCTGATTTCTTTAAATCCTAGTCCAACTTGAATTGGGCAACAAACAACTTATAAATAAGATTTCAAGATATGACCTAAAACTCACGGTAAATTATTTTCATTTAAATTGAGTTTCTTTACTCTTTTCTGACCTAATCATCAAAGTGACTATAACCGGTGACCTTTTGACCTTTGTTTTGCTAGGGAGCAAGAAGACATTTCATTATTGAAGGGAAACGTCAAAACTTACTAGAAAAATTCCGAGAGTTAGGATTTCATACCATAATTCAGATTGGTGGCTTCCATTTATATAGTTTAATGAAGTGATCATTAAAGGAAAATTTAAAAAAAAAACTATAATTGAGTTGCAAAATATAAGATGCATGGATGAATTACTTGCATTTGGTCGGCCAAGATAAATAAAATATTTCATTGTAATCAGTCAAATTGGTTTAACTAAGGTAATGTTTGGTAAAAGTTTTTTGAAGTACTTTTAATAAGTAGAAAATGAACTTTTTCATTTTTTTTTCTTGAAACAAAAAGGAGGAAACAAAAATAAATTTGATAGTAATTTCTTAAAAATAAAATTATCAAACACTACATTTATTTATTTATTTATTTTTACATATTTAAGAAAAAAAAAGAAAAACTTTAAAAAGTGTTATCAAATGATATACCTAAATTAGTTAATCTATTAAGAAGAAATGCCTATGGGCTTATCTGAATGTATATTAAAAGCTTTGTTGAGAGAGAGAGAGAGAGAGAGAGTCCACTTATGCATGTTAGGTCATTAAGAAGCAGTCCATTTCCTTTGCTACATGACTTTGATGAACTGACCCTATTATAGGGCTCCTGCGATTCTGAGG
Organism: Nyssa sinensis; assembly: GCA_008638375.1. Lineage (NCBI taxonomy): Eukaryota > Viridiplantae > Streptophyta > Magnoliopsida > Cornales > Nyssaceae > Nyssa > Nyssa sinensis. Next base: position 23,877,917 of record CM018039.1, on the reverse strand, counting down.
GAGGACACTTGGACAAAAGATGGGGGTTGTGGCTGAAGCCAATGACTTAGACGAAACAGCTTTTCATGGTTATGCATGTTTGGTCATCTCCACACCTTTTTTTTTTCTACCCAGTGACAAGAGTATGATCTTCTTGTTGGCCATGCTTGTTTGTTGGTTGTAACAAACCCATAGCAATAAGAGCCCTGGGGGGCCCTTATGTTCTACAAAAATACTTGAGATGTCTTCTCACTTGTTGCATATATATCCTATTTACCTTCCCACCCCCCAAAGGTTATTCAACTCTCAAAAGAATTCCTCCACAAAGTAAAATGTTCTCAAAACAATCAAATATACTTTGCTTCAGCAAGTTAGAGAGAGAGAGAGAGAGAGAGAGAGAGAGAGAGAGAGAGAGAGAGTTGTGGAATTACTTTTTGGAAGAATGACTCCACTAAGAAATAGAAATTTTGTTAAAAGTCAAACTCATCATGCCATTATCGAGATTCTCCCCATGCCTTGCAACTGCAAAGGGCGGGCATAATTTTAAAGTGTAGTTTCAAAAGGTGTTACTGAGACCAAAGAATGATTAAAAGACATTACTAATTGTCCCTCCTCACCACTTATCTCATTTTCTTTTCTCTCTCCTCTATATATATATATATACATATACCAGCGGTATATATATGACATATCAAATGTCCAATCGACAATGTATTACAATCCGAATACAAGTAGACGACAATGGCTATGCAATGCAGATAAAAACAGTTTGGTCCATTTGAATGGGCATGTTATCTATATATATATGTATGTATGTATATATATATATATATATATATATATCCACAACAAATTGTATTTTGGAGTTATTAGACGACAATGAATGAGAAAGATGAAGCTGAAGGACATGCAAGCGAATCTTATCGTATCGTGAATAGCATCAAATTACAAAAATGGTGTCGATTAAAATATAAATAAAATAAACCGTAATCACCTTTATTTGGTGGATAATGGGCCATTATACCCTTAAAAGATTTGCTTAAGCATCAAGGCACTTAGTCTTGATGATGTTTTCTCCTATATATATATATATATATTCTCTCCCATGAGATCACTGATCACCTAACATGGTGTGTGTCTCAGCTCCCACCAATGACAGTTTCAACTTATTATAGAAACCATGCTGTGGGTCTTCTTATGACTTGGGATTGGGGATTTGTTTATTTAGTATGGTTAAGAGCTTTCAAGGTCTGTGTCACGTGACTACACTCATCACATCAATCCTGGATATTGTTCTAGGCAAGATCTAATAGAAATAATCAACAGAAGATCTTGATGACATTATCTCATAAAAATGTGACCAGCAGAAAAGGGCATTTAGGTTCCATCCACACACAAAATCATCACTGTGTTTGGATGAGGGGTTTAAGAAGGAATTTTAAAATCCTTGAATTCTTGAGGATATTTCAAGAAGAAATTTTGGCATCCGAGTATACAGATGAAATTATATTAACATATCTTAAAATAAAGCAATTGAAAGCTAATAGATGATTGGACATTCTTCCTAGCAAATTAGAAGCATCTGTATCTCCTCCCCTCCCCTTTTCATCCGTCTTTCAATGAGACACTTTACAAGGAACTCTTTATTTTTTTTCCCTTCAAATTATGAGCACTTGGTTAATTAAAAGCTCGCTACAACAATCTGTTGATTTAGTGACGAAAGTATTACCAATGTAACAAGTTTCATAGGTAAATGATAGTCTTTCATGATGAAATTCATAATTCATAGGTAAATATACTTTTTTTTTTTTTTTTTTTTTTATGACTAGTTCGAATAATCGCGGTCAAAACAATAATCATCGCCAAAGAACCGTTGTCGATTCACCCCCCCTCTCCCCAAAAAAACTTGCATTATGCTACCATACAAAGGGAAATTATTTTGGCGACAATTTTTAATTTTTATGATAAAATATTTTCGTTGCTAAAATAATCATTTTTTAACTACGAACAAGATTTGTTGCAAATGTCTCTTACTGAACTTTTTCAACAATTTACTATTTTCGTTGTTATAAGTAACCTTTTCTGACAAAATATTTTTCATTATAAATGCTAATTTTAAAGATAATATATAATAAATAAAATATTTTCTAACGAGATCAATTTTCGTTGGTAAATAGAGTTCGGCTGCAATTTAGTAACGTTCAATTTTTGTCGGTAAAGAACATATTTCTAGACAAATTATGAATTTTGTTGCAAAATAATTATTTTTTATGACAAAATATGAGTTTTGTTGTAACACATAATGCTTTTAACAATGAATTTGTGAATTCGTTGCAATACATATAAAATATTTTGCGACGAATATGGGTTTCGTCATGAAGTAATTGCTTTTCATGATGAAATATAGTTTTATTAGGGGTTTGGGTATGGACCTAACCCGACTACATCAAAATCGTCATTGGGCATGAACGCAGAGTTACAAAAGTCTCTTAGGAAGACTTGAGAGGATGCTAGTAGATAGAACGTGAATTGAAAGGTCGATTAGAGGTTGCTGAAACGTTGGTAAAAAGTCAACAATCACAAATACAAGCTCAATAGTCCGGGATGCATGAATGACATAAAGTCTCAATTGACAAATGTGTTACAACTTTAGAATGCATCGAGATTGCTTCGTTCTACTCCTCCTTCATGGTAATATTTTTAGATTCTCTAGTGCATCGTTGAATCCAATGTTTTACCACTTTGATGATATATATTGAGGCATTAATTAGATTTAAAGGCGAAAATAAGAGCGATACAAATTAAGTATTTTCAGTTTGAAAGAATGTTAATTTACCTTAGTGTAAAACCATTAGAAGTGATAACTAAATCATCAAGCTTGTACCATTTTATGATACTTTCAAATTCCACAGGCTACAAAAACTGATTTTAAACATGCAGTTAGATAGAACAGGAAATGTACAGTTTGAATTTTTAAGGCATAGTAATAAATAATATCAATTCATGGGAGGTTCAAACATTACTTTGATGTCTAATCTTTTGAATTTGTCTGAAGCATTAATGGAATAGAGATTGAATTTTTTCCAAAACAACAAAAAAATTTTCATACCATGTTTTCATAGCATTAGAAAACATGTACTTGTGATGTATATATAATTCAAAATTGGTCTTTGGCTAAATTGAAAAATAATATGGAAGAAGAAAGATAAGGAGAAGAAAACAAGTGTACACAAAGTACAACCAATGGTTGGTTTGTTTTAATGAAGAATGGGCACCTCTGCATATCATTTCATGAGGCTGGTCATTTGATTGAAGCATTTGATTTTAAAGATGGATATTTACTAACAATTTTTTTGGGACAGATTATCATGGATTGTAGTATTTTGGATGGTGAATTAGAAGACTGAAGCATTTACTTCTGATATTTAGAAGACGAAAGCATTTTGGATATTTAGAAGATGGAAGCATTATGATTTTATAAATTTAGAAACACTTATTGATATGTATTTGGTATAATTGTGGTATATATTTACTTCTCTTGCTACATTATATCTTAATATTAAATATTCAAATGTATGAATTTTTTTGAGTTAAATTTTGTTTTAATTATATGGATGGATGAAATGATATGTAATTTATTGTTATTGGATTAACAGGTTAAAAATAAGAATTTCATGCAGGAAATTTTAAAAATCAATATTTTGAAATGAAAATATTTTTTGGCGACGAAACCCAATTCGTCACTAAAGCTTCTCACATAATACATTTTACAGTGTAACCTTTTCATCACTAAATGGTCATTCTTTTGAATTATATTTAGCAACAAAATCATATTTTTCGGCCAAGAGTTGCATAGACTATGAATACATTTTTTTCACTAAAGGGTGGTTCCCCAAGAGCGAATTTAACGACAAAATTATTTCATTGTTAAAGCTCAACTATGGAAACATTAGTAGCTAGCTACAAATTAGTTATTGTTGTTAAAAATTAGTATTAGCGACAAATAATTTTGTTGCCAAATGTTCTAATAGTTTCAACGCTAAAAACAAATGTTTTTTATTACAAATAATGTTTCCTCACTAAATGTAATGTTTTGTAAAATTGAAAAATAAATAAAATAATAAATAAATGATAATGTTAGTTTTGTACGATAATAGACTTCACGAATATAATAATGAGATTGAAAGAATTTAAACAACGTAATATGGAGTGTGATGATACATGAAAAATAAATTGGAAATAAAAAATCTGAATTAGGTAAGTAAAAAAAAGGCGTAAGGATTTTGGGCCTCTTTATAATAAAAGACTTGTACGTTCAAACAAGCACCTGAAAGTTAGTTGTTACCATCATTTAATACTCGTTCGACACTCGCTCGAACGAAAGGCACTTGTTCGAGCGAAGACCATGTAACAATGGTGAGCTGGACTTTAGGCGTTTTTCTCTGCACGTAAACTCGAAAAAAAACTACCTAGGTTTCATTGAGAAAGATACTGGCTACCGCTTTGAGTTGGAAGGTAGGTTGGTGGAGAAGAAATGATGAAGAGAAGAAAGGATCTGAGTATCCTTTAGCGATGAAGATTTAGAAATTTTCTCATTTTTTTTTAGAGTAAGTTAGTTTCATATTAGACTTAGACTAAGTTGATAGGACTTTTACCTGTTATTGAATAAAAAATGATCTTTAACTTTTGAATTTGAAAGAATGAAACTTTTATTGTAATTTTTGAGACCGCACTCACAGTAACTTCATGAGCGACTTATGTACTCCCGTATTGCATGTGTAGCAACAATGTGTAATGGGGAGTTAGGTCATCGTAGTTCAGTACAATGGGCAGGTAGCCGCTAAACATAATACTTCTTGAGCTGGTCGAGGTTGGTAGGTGATGAGAACTCATCTCCATCCATATCGATGAGCCATACTGCTCCTTTAGTGGCTGTAGATTTGATGATGAATGGGCCACTCCAGTTAGGTCTAAATTTACCTCTCGGGTCAAGTACCCAGTTCTCGGTCTTCCTTTAAAACCAAATTTCCCATTTTCAGACCTCTCTTTTTCATTTTCTTGTTAACGGCTCAAGCTACCCTTCTGTGATACCCTTGTGTTTGATATAAAGCTTTGAGTCGCCTTTTATCTAGGAAGGCTAACTCATCGTATTTACTTTGTAACTAATTAGTTTCAGCAACTTGGTTCTCGAGAAGTACCTTGAGTGAGGGTTTTCTAGCTCGACAAGTAACACTGCCTCTATACGGTATATTAGGGAGTATGGGGTTTGTCCGGTAGGCATTCTGATAGATGTACGATATCCTCATAAAGCAAAGGGAAGTTTTTTTATGCCAATTCTGCTAGTTTCTGTTTTTCTTCTCAAGATGTTCTTTAGAATTTTGTTTGTAGCCTCCACCGCCTCGTTTTTTTGAGGTTGGTAAAATGAGGAATGATGATAGGTGATTATGAACTCTTTGACCAAATCATTGACCTCCTTTTTGAAGTGCAAGCCATTGTCTAAAATTAGTTTGTGGGCTACTCCATATTGGCAGATGATGTTGGTTTTAATGAATTGAGCTACCTTCTTTACATTGTGGACAACATAGGAAACAACTTCCACCCATTTAGTGTAGTAATCAATGGCTACTAAAATGAATTCGTGGCTATTGAAGCCTTTTGGTGTGATTTTGCCAATGATATCTATTCCCCAAGTTTCAAAGGGTCAAGGGGATGTCAAGTTGTACAACTCTCTAGGGGGGAGATGCTGAAGATTGGCATGTATCTGACATATATGGCATTTCCTGACGAAAGTAATACAGTCTTCATCCATGGTATTCCAATAGTAAACTTGTTGGACTATCTTCTTGGCTAGCATGTGTCCATTCATGTGAGGTCCACAAACTCCATCATGGATTTCTGTCATGACATGTTCAGCTTCATGTTTATATAATCACAATGGGTGTATTCCATTGAAAGATTTTTTGTAAAGTTTTCCCCCATAAATGATGAACTAGGCGCCCCATCGTCTCAAGGCTGCTTGGTCTTCCTTGGTATATCCTTTAGGGTATTCTGAGTGTCTGATGAATGACCAAACCTCATTGTACTAAGGTGGGGATGTCAAGTCCTTTGCGACTTCATTGATGTTGAAGTAGTATATCGGAGTTTCCCGAGTTTGAACCAAGAGTGGTTTGATTGTGGCTTCTTTTAGAATGTCCACCATTGAGGTAAAGGTTGCTAAAGCATCGGCAAAAATCTTTTTACCTCTAGGTATATAGTAGAACTGTACATCTTTGAATTTGGTTATCACTTTCTTTAGGTATTGGTGGAAAGGTAAGAGCTTCTTCTATTTGATTTTCCATCTCTTTTGGACTTGGCCGATAACGAGGGCTGAATCCCTGGATACATCACCTATTCTCATGAATTTGCATGATTTCTTCATCTGGGAACTCAGCTTCCTTAACAATCTCACCCTCAACTAGGCAATCTGCTAGGTAATCGGCCATGACCTTCCCTTTGATGGATTTCTGAGTTATGTGCACTATGTTAAATTTAGAAAGTAATAGTAGCCACCTAGTAGTGCGGCTTGTTAGGGCCAATTTTTCAAAGAGAGACTTCATAGGGTATATGCGGGAAACCAAGTGTATTATATAGGCCATCATGTAATGGCAGGGCTTTTAGGTAACCCAAATAAGAGCAATGCATGTCTTTTCAAGGGCATTATATTTTTGCTCATAGGAGATCAATTTCTGGCTCACATAGAAAACGACCTTATCCTTTTTTATTGTGTTTGATTTTGGGCTAACATGGCTCCAGCGGTTGTGTCAATTACCGTGAGGTACAATAATAAAGGCAACCCGGGTTGTGGGGGAACTAGGACTGGCGGATTGGTTAGGTATTCTTTGATCTTTTCGAAAGCCTCTTGGCACGAGGGGTTCCACTTTTTGGGAGAATATTTCTTCAAAATTTTAAAAATTGGCTCACAGATAATGGTAAGTTGTGATATAAATCTGCTGATGTACTGAAGTATCCCTAGAAAGCCCCTAACTTGTTTTTCTATTTTGGGTGAAGGCATTTCCATAATGGCTTTGATTTTTGTAGGATCCGCCTCTATCCCTATTTGACTTATCATGAAGCCTAGGAGTTTTCCTGATGTGACCTTGAATATATACTTTTGGGGGTTTAGTCTCATTTTGTATTTCCTGATTCTCTCAAAGAACTTTCTTAGGCAGTCAGAATGCCTTTCCTTGCCTTTAGATTTTATGATCATGTCATCGACATATACTTCGACCTCTTTATGGATAAGGTCATGTAGGATAGTAGTGGCTATCCTCTGAAAGTCGTCTTTTGGACAGACTTTGTTGAAGTCCCTATAGTCAACGCACATGCAGACTTACCCATCCTTCTTGGGGACATGGACGATATTAGCTAACCATTGCGGGTACTCAACCAAGGCCAAGAACCCTATAACTAACTATTTTTTGACTTTCTCTTTGATTTTAAGGGACCACTCTTGCCTGAGTTTTCTCAATTTCTGTTTGATTGGTTTGGCATTAGGGTAAGTTAGGATTTTGTGTTAAACTATGTCTATGTCAAATCGGGCATGTCTTTGTAAGACCATGCAAAGACAACTTAAAATTCTTTTAACAGTTCAGATAGGATTTCTTGTTCACCTTGGCTCAGGGTTACACTGATCTTGACCTCTCTAGTCTTACCTTCTAATCCTAGGTTAATGGTCAACATTTGTTCTATTACAAGTTGAGCCCTATCTTGAGATTTGGTGATTGTTTAGGCCAAGTCTATTACAAACTTTTTATCCTTTATGTCAAGATTATTGTATTCTTCAAATTCATCATTATGTTCATTATTTGCAATTAAAGGATACTCAGAAGAAGAATTTTTTTCATCAAAAGAATGAAAAATAAAATCAGCGAGTTCGTTAAGATTAATGAAATCTAAAGAAAGAGGGTCCTCGGACTAGAAGTAAAAAACATTGTTGGAATCTGCATCAGTCAAATCTAAGTAACTGAATTCTTGCTCAAGTTGTTTATCTGAGGCTGGCACCCCTCTGATTAGGAGCTAATTATTGATTGGAGCTTAGATGGGTGTAATGTCTTTAACTAGATCTTCTCCCATGTTTCTTGTGGAGATCATATCAACCATATCATCAGTGAGCTCCATCTTGAAAATGCAATCTGTCAATCATTTGAGCTCTTCGATCCAGTCTTCCCGCTAAGGATCATGTTGTCCAACCGGTTCCACCACCTTCTCGTCAAAACCACAGGTGTAGTTGCCGAATATTTTCCAACCGGGAACTCTAGTCTTGGCTTTAGCATTGTACCATGGTTCAGGGAATCCACACTACAGGAAAAGTCACTTTTAGTGACGCATAATATTAGCGACGCACATTAAAGCGTCGCTAATAGTTAATGCTTTGAGCGTCGAGGGTTTGTGCATTGCTAATAGTATGCGTAAATGAAACGCTGTTATTTTACTTAAAGTTAGCGACACTCAAAGACTTATCAGCAACACACGCTGTGCGTCGCTAATAAGTCCTGTTATATTTTTAGAACCTGATCGGTCTCTCCCTTTTAGCACCCTATTCTCTTTCTTTATCTCTCCTTCTCTCTCTCTCTCACACACACTCTTAGTCAATCGCCGTTGCCATCCACAGTGCTCATCCCCAACCACCGCCGTCCACAGTGCTCAATCCGTTTCGTTCTGTCTCTTTCTCTTTCAAGTAATTAAGCAATGTTATTGTGGTTTACTATTGATTTCAATAATATGCTTTTAATTTATGTTTCTTGTACTATTGTTAATGTTAAATTATTGTTCAGTGATATTGATTTTATTTCTTCCATTTAATTTTTTTTTTGTCAAGAAATTCAATGACATCCAATTTTTTTTGCTAAATATTTAATTTATATATTTTTGGTAATGCCTGTTGGACTATTGGGTTTAAGCTATTGTGAGGAGAAGTCGTATATATATATATATATATATATTAATGCTGATTTCATACATACATACATATATATATATATATATATTAAGATGTAATCTCTGAAAAAAATTTCATTTAATATTATATTAAATATTTTCTAAGAATAAAAAAAATCTCCGTACTATTAAAAAAAGTAGTTTTCAAACATCTATTATTATTATTATTATTATTATTATTATTATTATTATTATTATTTCGTTTTTGGTATTCTATTGAACTAATTTCAACTTTCCTAAACATGCCATTAAGTTTCAATTTGTACAATAAAAGAATTAATTTTTTTCTTATTAGAAACCCAAAAAAATAATATTTATGTTCGAATCATCATTCAATGCACCTAAAAAGTGAATTTTTTTCTTATTAAAAAAATTGTGTTTTATGTCCACTTTATCATTCCACACACATATATTGATAATCATTCATCTAATAACCCTAATATTTTTTCAAGAAAAAGAAAAAGAAAAAAGAAAGTCAACGTCGTGGATTACAAGTAGCTAGCTTGGGAGGAAAGAAAATGAAAAAGAAGAACCAAACAAATAGAAATAGAAGTTAGTGGTGTGCTTAACACACCGCATATGAATATCCACATATATATATATATATATATATATATGTATAAGTGCGGGCCTCTATAAAAAGAGGTGGCTAAAGAGAATAATTGTATATAGGTGTTGTATACATGTGAGGTAAGTATAAGGTGGTGGATTTCTTGAGCGTGAAGGGTCAGCTATGTAGATCAATTCCTTAGATACCAAGGGATAGAAAAGAGAAAGAAGAAATTTAAGGCATTTTTTTTTTTGGAGTTGAGACTTTTAAATCTTTTATTAGTCTTAAGTTTTTGGAGAAGGGTAGTGTTTTTAACTAAATGATCATGTAACTCAATGTATAATTGCATTCATGTAAGCCTAACTCCGTTCGGGAGTCATTTTCATCACTTGTGAATCTTGTCGCAAAATTTATTCGCGATTGGGCTCGTGTGTATGAAAATTGATTCTTGAATTGTCTGGAGTAGGACAGTTTGGGAATCCATAAATCTGCATTGCAATCAATAGTGCATGCTTGAATATTCCAAAATGAGAAAATTTTAGCACGGTCTCTTATTGTTCTCTAGGTATATATTTAGGCATGGTAACATCTATCTCGTATACTTGGAGAACCATGCGGAGATGCTGCCAAAATTTTCTTCGAGTGGAATCAAGCATTTGATTTGCTGTTGATTGCAATGTAGATTGTGCATTCACGAATGGGATAGGACCACCTTACCCTTTAGAGAGAAGTTGGAGGTGCTAAGATTCATGTTTCATATTTATAATGAGCAATATTTTTGACTTATATTAGGTAGACGAAAATGGATAAGACTTGGATGGACTTGAGGGGCAGGCATTTGCCAGGGTATATAAAGGGGATAAAAGATTTTATTGAGTTTGCTCGTGCATTTGCAGATGGGAGAAATAGGATAAGATGTCCATGTAAGAGGTGAAATAATAAGGATTATATGCACATTGATGAGGCCAAAGAACACCTACTCTTACACGGGATAGACAAGATGTATACGTGTTGGAAATTTCATGGGGAACATCGTGACGCATGAGTGGTAAGTGAGGATGAAGAAGAAGACGACAATAATGACTTAGGGGATAATGTTGGGGTTGGTTATGAAGGCTTGCCACAAATACTGGTAGACTTGCAGGGGGCTACAACTAGGGCTCGTAGTCACAAGAGTGACACAGGATAATTGGAAGCATTGGATTCCTTGTTGAGAGAAGCAAGACAACCGTTATATCTGGGTTGTGAGACGTTTTCGAAACTGGATGTTCTCATCAAACTCCTTCATATTAAGACCATCAACCGATGGAGTAACAAATCATTTAATATGGTAATTGAATTGATTAAAGCAGCACTTCTTACTAGGGAGACCATTTTGAAATCATATTATGAGGTGAAATTGTCAAAATTAATTTTGTTGTATGATAAATCATTGTCATTTATACTAACCTTCTTTGTTTTGGCCAAGTGTAAGAACTTAGCAAGAAAAATAGAGAGATCAGAAGCAAGCAAAATGTGACCCACTATGGTGGATCACGATCTTTTGTACGTTATAGGCATGAGATGGTAAGTTAATAAATGTATCAAGTTGTTATTGTATTATTTTTTAATGAAATCAATCTTCACAAGCTACTGGTAATTTGCTGCAGCGAGACCAAGAGATCGATGCACCACCAAACCTGATTGATTTGTGGCATAGGACGCACTACAACCCCGAGAAGGGTTGGGATGGGCCTAAAGCTCAATGGATTTATGTAATTTATTTACGTATATATAGCAGTAATACTAATTTAATATTAATCCAAATTAAGTTATAAAAGTAGTAACATATATTTATGTTTTTATAGGAAGAGATGGTCTAGCTGCGTGCTTAATCGACCCCTGAGGGTGAGGATCCGCCGATCGATGACCAGATACGGAAGACTATTCTGGGCAAGAGGTGTGGATATGTGCATGGCTTAAGGAATGGGATGCAACTGACGTCATCGTCCTCTATCATTGAGAGAGATGCTAGGTTTCAAGAAGCCACCCAGAGAGTTGAGGCATTTGAGAGACGTAATGAAGAGCTGGAGTAGATGGTGACAGACCTTAGTGCTCGCACGACCCTAGCTAGAGTCTCTTATGCAAACATTCCTCAGCCAGCAAGGAGGTTTTGTTCAGCCTTAGTAAGTTTTTAAAATTACTTTGGTGGGCTTTATAATTTATAGAAAATGTTATGTAAAAAGAAAAATTTGAATATCGGACTAACGACCGAGAAACCCCTATCACACTTCAAATATGGAAAAATAGACTTGCATGAACTTACTTAATTTCATTGGTTCTAATGACTGTTTGAAACTTATGTAAATTTTCATTCCAACAAGGCCCATTTTGTAGTTTTGATGGATCAAAATGCCGGATATTAGCCTAACTACCTCGAAACCCCATCACACACCTCACAAATGATAAAACAGACTTGCACGAACTCACGACACTCGGTTTGGATCACCAGTTTCAAACTTATGCAACTTTTTGCTCCAAAAGACCCATTTTTGGATTTTGATGCACCAAAACACTGGATATCAATCTAATAGTTGAGAAATCCCATTATACACCTTACAAATGATAAAATATACTTGTACGAACTTACAACACTTGGTTCAGATCACCGGTTTGAAACTTATGCAACTTTTTACACCAAAAAGACCAATTTTGGAGTTTTGATAGACCAAAATACTAGATATCAGCCTAACATCCTTAAAACCTCATCAAACACCTTCAAAATGACAAAATAGACTTGTACGAACTTACTGGCACTCGGTTTGGATCACTTGTTTGAAACTTATGTAGCTTTCTACTTTAAAAAGGCCCATTTTGGGATTTTGATGGATCAAAATGCCAGATATTAGCCTAACAGCCTTGAAAATCTATCATACACCTAAAAAATGATAAAATAGACTTGTACGAACTTACGACACTCGGTTTGGATCACCCATTTAAAACTTATGCAACTTTCTGCTCTAAAAAGGTCTATTTTGGGGTTTTGACAGATCAAAATATCGGATATTAGCCTAACTACCCCAAAACCCTATCACACACCTCAAAAATGATAAAATAGACTTGCATGAACTTATGGCACTTGGTTTGGATCATCAGTTTCAAACTCATGAAACTTTTTACTCCAAAAGGGCCCATTTTTAGGTTTTGAATGTCCAAAACACCAGATATCAACCTAACAACATATAAATCCCATCACACACCTTAAAAATGATAAAATAGACTTGTACAAAATTACGACACTTGGTTCGGATCACCGGTTTGAAACTTATGCAACTTCTGCTCCAAAAAGACCAATTTTAGGGTTTTAACGGACCAAAATACCAGATATTGGCCTAACGACCCCGAAACCCCATAATACACCTCACAAATGATAAAATAGACTTTCACAAACTTACGGTACTCGGTTCAGATCATCGGTTTGAAACTTATGCAACTTTTTGCTGCAAAAGCCCCATTTTGAGGTTTTAACGGACCAAAACACCGGATATCAACCTAACGAGCCCAAAACCCTATCACACACCTTAAAAATGATAAAATATACTTGCAAAAACTTACGACACTCGGTTCGGATCACCGGTTTGAAACTTATGCAACTTTTTGCATTGAAAAGACCAATTTTGGGGTTTTGACGAACCAAAACGCCGGATATTAGCCTAACGAGCCTGAAGCCCATTACACACCTCAAAAATGAAAAAATAGACTTGTACGAATGTACGACACTCAGTTTGGATCACTGGTTTGCAACTTATGCTATTTTATGCCGTTCTTACTATTTATGCATGCAAAAAAAAAAATTCACATTTTATGTTCATATATATTTAATAAGTGTTCTAATATATATCATTTGATCTTTATTTTAGATTGATCGAGATTATTGTGTCGCCGTCTTTCTATTCTGCATTGGGACTTACTTTTCTCCTTTGTTTTTTTTTTTCTTTTCTTAGACATCTGTAGTTACATTTTCTGAGACACTTTTTTGTTTTTGTATTTATTAAAAAAGTCTACTTTTACAATTGTAAGTAATTACTAATATATATATATATATATAAATAAATGGATTTCTTTTTTAATATATTCATTTCATAATGTTTGAAATTATTTTATATCAAGCTGATTGATACAGGTTTTAAACAAGAATAAAACAGAAAAAAAAAAAAATTAAGGCCCAAAGTAGCCCAAAAAAAAAAAAAAAAACTTTTAGCGACGCACACAAAGGCGTCACTAAAAGTCTAAAATATTAGTTTTAACGACGCTTCATAGTCGTTGCTAAAAATATGCTGTTGTTGCTAAATAATTCTAATAACAAACTATTAGCGACGTATTCTGAGCATCGCTAATAATATACTTTAGCGACGCCCATTGTGTTCTCTGTATAGCATTAACGATGCCACACCTGATTATTAGTGACATACAATGTGCGTCGCTAATAATGACTTTTAGTGACGCCTATTGTGTGCATGCCGCTAATAGTATTAGCGACATGATTATTAGCGATGCACACTTGTGCGTCGCTAATAATATTTAGCGAAGCAAATGGGTATTATTAGCGATACACAGTGGCTTTTTCTGTAGTGCCATAGTATGCATAATCTTCTTTTTCCTTAACAAAGCTCCCATTTAAGGTGGGGAAGTAAGGCTTTATTTCTATGAGCTTGGGGGGCAACCCTTTTCTCTAGTAATTTTCGTGGCTTGTGCGGCCAAAAACTTGTCATAGAAATCTGCCTCAGTAGGTGTATATCTGAGCCCAAATGTGTATTCTATTTTCGTTTGGCGGGGTGATGTAGGTAGACCTTGTAAATTGAATCCAAGGCTTTTGCCCGGCGCATATCCTATGTGGACCATCATGTTTATCACGACTTGTTTGTATAAGCCTCTGTCAACTACTTGTTCTATCTCAAGGATCCCTATACGGTCGAAGCCTGACAAAGGTAAATCATTGGCATTGTGTTAGATCTCTAGTGTGGGAAGAGCATCGCTGGCAGGATCAATGTCCCCATGTATAGTGACTACCCCTATTTGATAGGTGAATTTGAGCTTCTGATGTAGAGATGATGCTACGACTTTCATTTCATGTAACTAGGGCCTTCCAAGTAACAAATTGAAGGATGTCAGGATGTCTAGTACTTGGAAATATGTAGTGCTTTCAACCGGGCCAAGGTTCATGGTAAGTGCCATGACACCTATAACTTCCCTCCGGGTATTGTCATGTTCTCTCATTACTTGGGCTGATAAAGTGAGATCAGCTACTTCTGAGCCAAGGGATTTTTTAGTCCTTAGGGGACAAACATTGAGAGCAAAGCCGTTGTCAATGAGTATTAGAGGTATCCTTTTTTTGAGAGCATCTATAGTGATATGTAGAGCTTTAGTGTGGTCAGCCCCTCCTTTCAGCAAGTCATGATCAATGAAAGTGACAATATTGTTGAATTAGACCCCTCCAATGATTTGTGTGAGTTGTTTGGGGGTAGTATTAGTAGGAACCTGTGCTTCATTGAAATGCTTCAAGATAACTTGCATATGTGGAAAAGATGATGTCAATAACCCCCATACTGAGATGTTAGCTTGCATCTTCTTGAGCTATTTATGGAGCTCATCTTCGATAGGAACTTGAGGTGGGACTCTTATTGATTCTTTGGGCTTCAAGAAATCTGTGAGTTGGTCATCTATTTGTAGACGAGCGGGCTTGAATGGTCTCCCTTCTCGTGTGACATGTATTGTATTGGTTGAGCCAGACTGACTCTTTTTACCCTTGAGTTCTTCCCAAGTGATCATGCTACAATTTGAGACATTTGTGGAGTCTTTGATGAGGCCGTTTCGATATGAGTCTTCGAGACTTAGCACGTCAATACTAAGTCGTGCATTATGGGTCGACGATAGGTTGGTATGACATTGGGCTTTGTTGGTAGAGCCCTTATTATACCCCCATCAATTAGGTCTTGAATTGCATGCTTCAAAGCTCGACACTGATTTGTGTTATGTCTATCACCTTAATGATAGGTGCAATGCTGATTCGGATCAAACCCTTTGGGTAGAGGGTTCGGACCTGGCCTTGGTTCCAAGGGTTGAAAAAGCCCCTTCTTTCGGAGGTGTTTGTATATTTCACTTATTGGTGTTGGTAAATCTGAGAACCGCCTTTGAGGGCGTTTTTGTTGGACATCTTGTGATATTGGCTATGAAAATGACCCTAATGTATTGATAGTAGTGATCATGTGGGTCGGGCCACTTGGCTTTGAGGTTGAAAAGACCATACGAGGTTTTGGGTCACTTCCTTTGAGAGTGCCATCAGTAACTGCATCTTCTACTTGTGTTGCGGCTCCTACTAGAGCTTTGAACGTCTTAAAGTATTGGGTGAAGAGAGTTTCACGGTAGACGAAAAATAGATTCTTTTTTACCATTTGAACTTGTTTGGCCTTATTTGGTCGGTTGATTATTTGAGCTACTTTAGTCCGCCATTTAGTGATGAATGTAGACAAACTTTCTTTTGGTTCTTGCTTGGTAGTTTTCAAGTCTCGAAGGGTGATATCAAGTTCATTATTGTATTTGTACTGCTTAACAAAGGCAATGTATAATTCTTTCCAATCTTTGGAAAGTACATCTTCTAAGTTCAGGTGCTATCGCAAAGCGACTCCAGTTAGGGTTTGGTGAAACATCTGGGCCAAGACATTGGTGTTGGCCCCTAGTGGTTACATGGCCCTCACATATAGCTTAAGATGAGTTCTTGGACACATGGTTCCATCAAATTTGTCAAGGTTTGGCATTTTGAATTTCAGAGGGAGCCAAATGTTTGGATAGAGAGATAGCTTGTGAATATTGACTATATCATCACCCCGGTGAGCTTTGTAAAAGAGAGTCTCCATTTTCTCCAACCTGTGAGCAAGGCCTTTTTCTTGTGGTTTTGGGATCTCTACTGGCCTGTATTGTTCACCTCAATCATAAGGATTATGGGCAGGAGGATCTTGGTTTTGCTGATGCTGTTGTTGTTGTCCATCTTGAGGCGGGAGTGGGGCATTTGGCGATGATTGTCATTACCTGCCGGAACAAGAGGTGGTAGTGGTGACCTTTGCTGTACCAGATCTTGAACTGTGAAGGAGAGTCTTTGGCTCTCTTTTCGATAATCGGCAATGTCTTTCTTGATATCGGTAAGAATTTAAAGTATTTGTTCAGGGTCTATTGTAATTGGAGTTGTGCTTTTCTAATCTATTGCAAGGTTAGAGGTTCAGATCAATCGGCCTCGGCTTGTTCGTTTCCAAGCCAAGTTGTGGGTACCTATTTTTGAAAAACACGTGTTATTTAACTTGTTTGGTGTCAAGGAAAATCCAAGAAATTCTCATTTGTAGCCTCGTTGAAGCTTACAAAATTGATTTTTTAGGAAAAAATCAGGGTTTTTTGAAAAAATTTAGAAAATTGGACAAAATTTCACAGAGAAAGGGATCAACACTCTGTGTGCCGATCGACACATAGGGAATGCCGATCGGCACTCACCTGTGTGCCGATTGGCACATAGAGGCTTTTAACCTCTGTGCTAATTAGCCAACAGAGAGGGGTAGTTTTTCTGACTTTCTAGATTTTTCTGACTTCATGAATTTGCGCAAAAAAGTCTGTGTGTGTCTTACCAAAATTGGGTTTGAAGTCATGAATCATGAATCTATGGCCGAGTATATGTATGACGCTTTGATCGAGTAAAGGTTTCAAAGTTCCCCTTCTGACAAGACGTGCCATATACCTCTCACAGCCACAAGATTATAATGACTATGGTCAAATGGTACCGCATGTCACAACCCGAAACCCACCCTGTGCAGATCTCGTATCGCGACTGCCACCCTTCGGTCTAGGATTTAGGCAAGGCTCACATAAGCAACAGTATTGGACGGCGGTGCGGCCTGTGTTTGTAGAAGTGTGAAAAGCTTTTTCTTTTCTTTTCTTACTTTAAATCTTTCGCACATCCGCCTGGTACTGCCTCTCTTCAGAACGGTATACATGATTATACATTCAGAGGATAATAAAAATTCTAAAGTTTTATACATAATACACATCCATTTGTCCTTCAAGACTTAGTTACATAACTCTCCAACATCTACTCTAACAAAAAGTGATAACTATAATCCACAATACATCCCATAAACTGCCAATACAAAAGTGACCAACATATGGTCCTACTACCTCCATACTAACCCTGTAAGGAACTCCCTATGCCCTTTCTCAAAATGGGCAAGCCTTTCACAACTTCATCACAAAATAGGGTCAGGATCACTTTTGTTACCTGAAAGGGGGGGTCGGAATAAAAATCTGGGTAAGCTAATCTAAGCTTGTGAGTAATTCTAGTATTTGTAATGGGGTTTCAATTGGTAGTGGTTTAGCACATGAGAGTTTACAAAACTCACTACCAATTGCTCGTATACTTTGAACACAAAATATATGCATTCCTTAAAATAGATAGCTTTGAAACATTTAAAGTATTCAAGCTAAACATGTACTTCTTCAGATAGAGTATATGAACTTCAAAACATGTAAATATGCATGGTGAAAATGAGGGTAAAACCTGCTTCTATTTTAACACACCTTATCACTTTCATTAGTGGAATCCGTTTCGAACCAGATTCCCATTTTACTTTCTGTGGAGATATCTCATATGCCTGGGGGATTAGATCCTGCTACCTGACATTTATTCGTATCGTGGTTGAGTTTTAAAGAAACCCAACGAAATCCGTGGTGTTTATGCACAGTTTATCTTGCATTTAAAAATATTTAATACATGACTTCTTCACATAGATGCTTTTATGAGCATTCAAAAACACATGATGTTCATGACTTCATAATAGAATCTTCAAATACTTGGAATATACAAATTCAGAATATTTAACAACGTTTGGCATTTAAAACTTAGACATGTTGAAATATACTTTAAAGAGAATCTGTAGTAGAAACTATTCACTGAGCATGTCACAATAGGGTTTGTAAAAATAGAAATATTTTAAAGCAGGAATCATGTAAATACTGAATTTGCTATTCGAATGCTTCAGATATTTTGGACTTAAAACTTCTTCAAATCTATGGAGTTAAATTTTTACTTCAAATACAGGGTTACTCACCTTGAACTTCGGGGTCGGCACTACTGGTGTGCCCTTCCTTTTCCCTTGATAAATCCTAAAACGATTTATGAACATTCCATAAATTTCATATGTATTTAATTTAACTCGTAATCTTAACCTTTGACACAATTTAATGTGTTAGGAATTAAATTTCATTTCAATTTATACTCTTCTAGTAGCTCATTAATTTTAAGTTTGATTTATTTACTTCACATGTTTACGTGTCGTGTCTTTCCGTACCTCATTTCAAAATGCAGACCCCACTATTGAGCCCACAACGTCGGAAAACATTTCAGTCTATAGTTACATGAATTTATGCTATTCATCAAATTTTATACTTTTATATCATAAGTTCTTCTTTTAGTAGAATAGACTCTACTATTGAATTCGAAACGTCGAACAAAGTCGATTTAGGATTTTGCGGAATTCAATTCGGACTTTTGTACTACAAGGGTAAAACGGTCATTTTGTACTCTAGGGTTTCTTACTTCTTGAGACCTCTTTTCACAAATCGGACTTCACGGTTGAGTCCGGAATGCTCGAAATAATAAAATTTCACTATTCTTTTATTTTAATCGGAGTTCGTTGGACTACCTTTTTGACTTAGGGTCATTTTGGTAATTTCCTTTCTTTAATTTATTTAAACTAAATATTATTTTATTGCTTGGGTCAATTCACAATTAACCATAATTTCTGGGCATAATTATAATTTCACAAAGTTCTATTTTAAATTTAAATTAGATAAACAATAATTAAATCTAACCTTTGACTGGTTGTAGTCAAGTGTCACAAGCCCCCGGTCATGTGTCTTGCTTCGGTCTTAAACTGCTCCCTCCATTTCCTCTGTCTTTCATTAAACATGACAAAAAGTGACAGTAGCATAAAAATTACATTAAAACCCAAATTTCAGAATTCAAATTTAACTTCACAATCTCCTATATCTTAAAATCAACAGCATCACCAACTGAATAAAATCCATTTCCAGCTTTCCCAAATTACCGACTCCCCTTTGTTCCACTTTTCAGTTCCCATTTTAATTTAAACCCAACTTCTTCACCAGCTCTGCAGCTCTAACCACAGCCCTGTGATGCAACTAAGACTTCAGCAGGATTAGAGTCATTTGACACAGCAGAATCAGGCAGCTGATGCGCATCTCTTCCTCTCTACTTCCATTTTCTCTGCTCCAATTTATCACAACAACCTTCCAACAGTAGCTCCTGCTGCAACGCTTCCTCACCTGCTGTCTCGTGATCCCCATTATCTTAAATCAGCAACATCAACACATTTGCTGCTTCTTTCTCTATCCGTCAAGGTCAGTCTACCACTGCCCCATCAGGCCTTGGTGCAGTAGCTCCCGTTGTGGGTTCCAGAACCCATAGCCCCCAATCACCTGTCGCTGGAGCATTGCCGCTGCTGCCCCTCACCATAAGTCCTCCAACTCAACGCACTCTCCAGTGCTAGTACAGTCCTCTTGCTACACGCCACACACACATAGATATATATACTTATATAAACCTCTTGCACCACTTCTGCTAGTGCAACAATTTATGCGCAACACAACCTTTAACTATGACGCCTCCATGGCCCTGCTTCTGTTCTCCGTCATCTCTCTGTTCTCTCGGCTGCTCTTTTTTCTCACTTTCTTTTCTCAATTTTCTCTTACTGTACCGCCATCACACACACGCATATATATGTATATTTATCTCTCTCAATTTCTCTCCTTGACAGACCTTAAGGTCGTGGCATTGCCACCTATTAAAATGAAGAACACCACACACGCACAGACGGCTGCATGGCAGCCTCCACCCCTTCTCTCTCCTAGTTTCTCAGTTCTTCTTCTAACTTCTTCACTCTTCTTTCATTTTCTAATTCCTTCTACTACCTTCTTTTCATTTTATTTTATTTTTTTTTCTCTTCCTTTCCTCTCATTTTAGTTTCTTCTATTTTATAATTATATATATATATATATATTCATGTGTGGTTCCAACAGCTTCTTCTTGAAGCTTCATGTAAATATTTTAATATATATCTATATAATGTGTACTTGTATATATATTTATATATATTACATGTTCCAACAACTTCCATTCTAGTAATATACATAATATGTTTACACATTCATATTTATTTATATGCCTTAACTTGTTTTCCTCTTAAACATATATGTTTATTTATTTATTTATCATTATCTATTTTATTTTATTTTGATACCATTCTATTTATTTTTCCCATCTCGGCTTCGGAGTCGAATCATTTGGGCTATTTTTCGACTTGCATGTCTTTAGTATCATTCGCCCATTTTAAATTTTATTCATGGCCTACGATTATTATTCCAATATCTCAGGCAATCTAATATTTCAATTTAAATTTGAAACTTATTCACGTAATAATTTGACTTACAGCTCAGGGTCACATGCAATTCTCAATTATATATATATATATATATATTTGTATTTAATTCTGTATACATATATATAAGACTTATGTACGTGCTATTCCGTAAAAATTCAGGCTTACGGTGTGACAACACCCAGGGTAATCGGAACTGTCCATCACTCACATTCATGTACTATTTACCGAATATATCATTAAATTGTACATTGGGTTTTATTTACGTAGTAAATTGGCAGTACAGTTCGAGATTACATGTCATGGCCCGGTTCTACCCGAGTCGGTTATTGCCTAACTCGGGTCAGTACCATTTAACTCAGGTTGGGGTATTACACAACATCACCTTTTTGCATACCATCCTAAGGCCATTAGAGCGTAGTTTCCCCCGTCAAACAGTATTTGATCAAGAAGTGGAGAGATTTCACCGGCGACACCTATCAAGCTGAGTGAGCATATGGGGCGAGGGCTACTATCTGTCTAAGGTTTGGAGGGTATGTAATGCAAATGCAATTTACTGAAAGTGATGTGTGTACAAGGTATTCAGATTTTAGTCTTTTTTTATTCATCCATCCATACATTCAAGCATACATCTGTACATCCATTCATCCATCATAAAGCATAAAAATAAATGAATATGAAACAAGTAAACAAAATAGCCTTGAAGTGAATACTCCACCGACTCTAGCCCTCTTTAGTCCCCAATGGAGTCGCTACCATGGGCGCCAATATTGGAAAAAAAGGAAAGTATACGCGTGTCATCCTTTTTTATGGATTTAGAGAGATCCCGACTATCTCCTCTTCTTAAGGTGCGAAGGAATGCCTCTTATAAGAGATAGAGAGATTGAGGAGTCGCCAACTTATTTTTGAGCAAGAAACAAGCAAACCTGTTACAATAGAAAATAATTAAAAGAAAACTAAAAAGGAATGAAATAATTAAAATTTACATCGCCTTGTCTCCTAATTACATTCTAAAGATCCCTTAACATGGATCAAACAAATAAAACACTGAAATAAAAAGTGAAAACCAAAGAAAACATGGATCCGGGGGACTAAAGTATGGAATGGGAAGGTGTTAGGTACCCACCCCGCCCGATTCGAGTGGATTGGCATCGAATATTCACTTGCAAGGCTATTTTGTTATGAGAAAACTGAAAAAAGATATGTAAGTATGGAAGAAATAAATAATAAAGGAATCTGGTGTAAAGAAGTAAAAATAGAACATAAAAGATAGGAAATAAATCTGACTCAGGCCCGAAGGCTTCTTACATATCTATTCAGAAGAGCAGAATTGAAGTTACGTAGTTCTCCGGTTTACCCTCTTTTATCAAGAATTATAAAAAAGATGAGATCAATCGGATCTAAAGAAAAAGAAACTATTAAGGGTTTGAGAGCGTACCTTATTCAGTTGTGGTAGTCAAGCAGATTTCCAACTTATTCTTCGGTTCGGAAAGTGCCGTTTTGACTGGTTTCACGGAGAGAGCCTGTCACTTTGGCAGGGCTTCGGCCTCAGGAGAGGGAGGGTTCTTGTAGAGAGAACCCTAAAATTAACCTAACAACGCAAGGCTATGGAAATCGTTTTCTTTTCATATTTTTTCGTGTCCCTAAAACTGATGGCTCGAGAGCTTTATTGATAGGGAAATAAAGAGATTTGATCCAAGGGTCTAAGATGAAATCCTAAATGGTAGGCTACGATCATGTCTTGAGTGGTAATTATCTAATTAAATAAATAAAAAATTAAATAAGAATGATTATCCTACCTGAATGAATTAATAAATAATTATGACAATGCATGAGTTAATAGAATTGGTGTCTATATGAAAGAGCCAATAAGATAAAAGAAAAATAGAATTTAAATGGAAAATAAATTCTAAAATAAAAACGTCTAGGTTCAATGTATCTCTATTTGAAGAAATATCAAGTAACCAGATCTATGGAAACTCTAAAACTGAAAAGTCCTAATTAAGCTTCAATAGACTACTATCACTTAAAATTACCAAATCGCCTCCAATTCGGTAGAGAATCTCTAGATTGCCATAAGGCGTGAGAAATGGCCAAATTACCCCCAATTCGTCACCAAATGGCTAAAATTACCAAAACTTCCATGTGGGTAAAATGATATAGAAATTACGAAAATGCCCTTCAAGTGACTAGGAAGTCCAACTAAGGGTAGGATTGTGCCAAAATTATTGAAACTCCCTTTAATGGGTAGGAGAGTCCTAATGAGGGTAAGATTCTAACAGGAAGAGTCCTACTAGGTGTGGGACTCTATCGGGTAGAGTCATACTTGGACTGGGACTCTAATGGGAGAGTCCTAATGGGAGTGTGAGTCTAGTGGGAGAGTCATAATTGGAGTGTGACTTTGACAGGAGAGTTCTAACAGGAGTGGGACTCTATCGAAAAGAGTCCTACTTGGATTAGGACTCTGTTAGGAGAGTCCTAACGGGAATGAGACTCTATCGGGAGGAGTCCTACTTGGACTGAGACTATGTCAAGAGAGTTCTAATGGGAGTAGAACTTTGTCCAAAAGAGTCCTAATGGAACTGGGACTCTGGCAAGAGAGTCCTTAGCAAGAATTGGGACGTTGGTAGGAGAGTCTTAGCGGAAATAGGACTCTGTCACGAGGAGTCCTAATGGAACTAGGACTTTGGCAAGAGAGTTCTAGTGGAAATAAGACTCTGCCCGGAGAAGTCCTAAGGGGAATAAGAATCAATCAGGAAGAGCCCTACCTGAAATAGGTTTCTTAGCATAATCATCGATTTTTTACTATTTAATCAATGGTCACAAAATGAGGTGTCTACAAGAGGGTTGTTCCCCGTTCAGACGCGCATTTCATTTTTTTGGATTTTTTACTTTTTTCTTATTTTTAATATTATTTTTTTATCAAATTAATATATATATATATATATATTAAAAAAATAATTAGAGCATTCAAAAAAAAGTTTCTAAGGATTTAAATTCATTTAATCAAGAATTTGTCTATCTCGTAATCATCTGATTTTGTTTGAATTTGCTCTTACTCCAAGTCCAAGTCCAAGTCCAACTCCTATTCTTATTCCTTCTCATCCTTCATCGTCGTTGGTCCTTTTGATATAACATTCTCAACAGCCTCAGGTCTGGTAGGTCGGTCGCCCTGTTGCCAATGACTAGCTTCGCTATGGAGCTAAGTGTATACCACCACATCAAGACTCTCTTTCGAAAGTGAGACCACCATCGACTTTTAGAAAAGGGAAAGATTAATCTTAAATGCAACCATGATCTTATATACGATACCACTAGACGCACCTTGGTACTTCCATCTGCTAACCAAGGCTAGTGGAGCGAGGGGAACCAAAAAATGTGGGCCCCTACACGAGCCTTATTGAAAAGGCCTTATCAAGACACTATCAATACATTTTATATTTAGATCAAATTGGTGATAAACTACACACATAGATCTCAGATTTTGAACTAGATAAGGATTTTATAAAAATCGCATGAATTCCAAGACCAAAATGGTTTAGAATGAACCACACAAGTAGGCATGTTATACTATGTCGTCAAACACTTATCTATGCATCTCTTTCATTTTTCTTCAGTTTGAACCATATCAACTAGTATGAATTTCATATTTGACTTTATACTCATTTATTGCAAAAATCTTATTTGTATTACAATATTTTTATCATAGTCAAGACTTGAGTCACTTTACAGTTCAATTTTTTGGAAAACAAATATTAAGTTTTTATGTTCATCCAATGCACTGAACAAAACAACTCATTTTATCTTAACATTTGAACTTCTATTAAACAACATTCATATTTAGATTGTTCTTTTCTTCTTTGAGATTGTGTAGTCTAACTAAAAGGTCCAATCACTATCAATTCTAGATTTTAGATTTCACGTGATAGTTATAATGTCCACCGTTAGGAAAAATATAAAACCACCAATGTAAAATTAGCTTAAGTGTTTTAAGTATTTTATTTAGATCAACACCTTCTAGACTTGATTGAGTAATTTATATTACTTCAAGAATTTTCATTTAACCATGTGTTCACTAAATAAATCCTATCAAGATCTTATTAAAACTAGTAAAAAATAGATTAAAACTATTTTCCTAAAATAAAAATCTCTTTGTATTTTTCAAAATTTGGAAACTAAATGACTTTCAAATATATTTTAAAAGCAGTTCATAGGATTCAAATATTTTAGAACTTAAGGAGCAAGGACCTTAAATTGCAGAATTCTTAATCCCGACAAAAGGAAAGGAATATACTTTTCCAAAGGGAAAAACGTATAGAGTGAAGTTACCAAGGACATCTTTCTTAACTGAGGCTTCCCTAATTTGTACTAGTTCAGTTAGATCATGTGCCTGTGATAGAACATAAGGGATCCTACTAGTGTTTTTACTTTTTAAAATGTTTTCTTCTTCGCATTAGGAGATGGGTGGTTATTACCCTGTAAATTCACCAAAAGTTTTAACTGTGAATGCACATTAAGTTCTTCTCTAAATTCTTCAGCTAGATATTTAGAATGTTTCTTTTTTCTAGGCTTTGAACACTCTTACACCACATGCCCTTTTGCAGCATATTTAAAACAAGTGGGAACAAATAGTTTTCTTTGAGGGTGTGACCTCTGAAGAGCTACCTTAGGTTGTCCTACATTTATTTTTGGAATTGTGTTCTTTTTAAGACTACCGTTAGATTTAGGATTTGTGGGATTGGCAATGTTTGCTCGTAATATCCAAAACAAGTTATGTCTTCTACAAATTTTTTTATTTGAAGCACATTTTTCAAGTGTGTTGAGCTCTCTTTTAAGAGAAACATTTGTAAAGGATAATTCATTTTCTAGTTCTGAAATATGTAACTTCAGCAAGTTTTTTTCTTTAGAACATCATTATGATCAGCTTCAAGAAATTTTACCTTATTGTTGAAAATGAATTTTTAAAAGTACATTCTTGCAATTAATTTTTAAAATTTTAATTTCTATGGCATTTTCTTTCTCTCTCTCTCTCTCTCTCTCTCTCTCTCTCTCTCTCTCTCTCTCTTTTTTGTAATTTCTTGTTCAAAGATTGGGTGATTGTGCACTTATGTAAGAATTTCTCATGTACAGCACGAAGTGGTTCGTCGTATAAGATATCTACTCTCTCTTCATTAGAGATGGTGTTTGGCAAAGATTTCCTATCCATAGAGAATATAAAGGTTACAAAGTTTGCAACCTCCTCAGATTCAAAGTCATTATTAGACTCATTTTCAGATTGTTCACTATCAGAATCATCTGACCATGTAACATTTATTGCTTTCTCTTTCTTATTTTCTTTTCAAGATGACAATATGCTTTTTGTGACTAAGTTTATTACAACCATAACCTCTACCAGAATGTTTCTCTTTGCCATCGCTCTTTCTGCTTTAACTAGACTCCTCTCTGTAAGGTTTATCTGAGTTATTCTTTTTTTTTTTTTTTGTTACTAGAAGTGGTTCTTATACATTTTTTTCTAAGAAACTATTTAAATTGTTCCATAATTTAGGCTACTTCATTTTCTCCTAGTCGTCCTTCATTATTGATAACTCTTAATGCTAACCTTTTCGCTTTCTTTTTAGGTTTTGTGAGTCAGTTTGTAAGTTTGTAGAGCACTTACTAATTCATCCACTCTTAGCGCAGTCAAGTCTCTACACTCTTCCGTGGCGATGACCTTAGGGTGAAACCTATCAGGTAATGATTTAAGGATTTTCTTAATTGTTTTGAATTCCGTCATTACCGTTCCTTGATTATGGCATTGAGTCACAATTTCGTTTAACCTAATATAAAATTCCATAAACGTTTCTTTTTCCTCTTATCCTAATGGTTTCGAATTAGGTTATGAGGAATTGAAGTTTAGTACTTTTGACCACAGTCGACCCTTCATATATAGGTCACTTTAAGCACATCCCAAGCCTCTTTTGCAGTTATACAAGTGGAGATCCGTTGGAACTCGCTCGGGGTAACTCCAGAAAATATAAAATTTAATACTTTGGAGTTATACTTTGTGGTTGCGAAATCCGCCGATGTCTAGCAATATTTAGGTGTGAGTCCTAATGTCTTCGACTAAGTAGAGGGAGGCATCCATCCATCTTCCACTGTCATCCATAAGGAAAATCCTCATATGTGTTTTCCAATATGCATAGTTTGAGCCATTAAAAATAGGAGATGATTTATTCATTTCTCCGAGGCCATATTTTAAGGTATCAAAATTAATGTCTGGTTAAACTTTGCTCAATACCAATTGAGGTGGTTATGGGTCTTAATTAATTAACTAAATTGAATTTTAATTAACAAAATGTTCCATAGAGTACACAAATAACCCTAAATACTTTTTTAAATTAATCAGCTTAATTAGAAAGGAATTGTTGAACTAAATAGTAAACTGCTTACTTTGAGATGTAAATTAAATATAAGATTCCAAACATAACATGGCCAAGTGCTAAATAATAGATATTAAATGAAAATAATATCAAGCATAAGAATATAAATATAGAGTTTTACGTGGAAAACCCTCTTGGGGAATAAAACTCAAACCTGCAAGAAAACTTCACTATGAATCTAATCCATACAAAGATACATCTAACCTTGGTAAACTAACCTTTCTATAATACATCGTAGTCTTCCACCATTGGTTAACATCCATGATCATTTCCATTGTGAGATTCTGTACCATCGATCGTGTCTTCACTAGTGATTCTCTTCATTACAAATACTTCTACAACTAATCTGAACTCCATAGATCAACACTCTATCATGTTATGGTAATAGGTAAACCTAATGTTAGTAGTATACTCTAAAATTCAATGGTTAGAAGAAATTTTTTAGAGATAGTATGTTTGAAATAGTCTCATTTATCGTTATGAGAAAAATGCAAGTTTATCTATCATGTTTATACTATTATTTGTTTAAATGATAAATTTATAGATTAAAGTTAAGAAGATATATTGTTAAAGAGTTAAGAATTTCAGACCTTTTACTTCTTTGTACTTTACTCTTAAATATGTTCTCAATCATAGGATTACTAATTAGGCATTATTAGTCCGGATAGACTAGTACATGTTTTGTTTGGTTTTGGAAACAATGACTATTCTCAAAAGTCAATAAGTATAGAAATACTTAAACATACAAGTGGGTGCTAGTTAGAGAACAAGTACACTAAATGTGACCAATTGTTAAGAACGTCCACATGGAGTTTTACTTGCTTGTTAATGGAGTATTCTTAGTTACCATTGTGCAAATGATTCTTAGACCTGAGACATCATAATTGTCTTATATGTAAGTTATTAGGATTTAATAGTACGTAGTGTTTATATTTCTATGAGACATATACATGTATTGTTGGGCATGGTGGATTACATATGGAGGCATGTGAATGTACAACAAAGGACCTGTCATTCTCAAATAAAGAGAGAGAATGTCCCATATAATCTTCATTGATATAACTCAAGAAGTTCCTTAACAAAGGCAGGTTGAGAATTAGAAAATGGGTTTTTCTAATTTCACCAATACGAGTTGATATTATTTAGGTCGAACACATGGTTAAGTTGGGGTTTGATACTATTTCCACACTCAAGTGACTTAATCGGGATATTTTATGATGGAATGATTGATTTGTACAATAACTGTTAACAAAAAGGTTCACAACCGAATTCTTACTATCTGGGTAGTCATGACATGTTGCTAAGTGTCACTCATGACTTGTAGAAGCCTGAAAAATGATAACAAAAATTAATTATTATTTTTCACTAAAGGAGAATTAGAGAGGGCTCTAATTCAAATTTAATTAGAAAGAGTTTTAATTGGTAATACTTGAAAGTATTTATTTATACTACCAGATTAGTACGAACCTATGAGGTTATATACAAAAGGGAAATGTGTAATTTAAAGAATTAATATGGGTCAATTTGCTATTAAGAGTTAATATTGGTAGTTTCCTATTACTATTAAGAGTTAATATATATATATATATATATTTAATTTAGTCAAATCCTAGTGTGACTAGATTTAGGATTGACTTTATTATAAATAGGACTTGTAGAGACAAGATATAGCACTTTTGCTTCAATCCTAAGGAAAGGTCATCTTCTCTCCACCCCTTTATAGTTGTGCCTCTCTCTTTCTCTCTATCTTCAGAAGTTGGATATTTAAATGGCGGTGTAGAGGTTTTTCAAGTACGAGATTCACCTATGTGGATAAGCTTAGAGACCGAACGCTTGTGCAGTTGTTGTGGATCATCTATAAAGTTTTTTAAAGCATGCTTACAATGGTAACTCTGATTTATCCCTCTCATAGTATGTAGGATTATTTTGTATACATCATAGACTGATCATAGGATTAGTTTACAAAATTAGGTTTTTCGAAAAAAATCAGAGTTTTTTTGAAAAAATTTAGAAAAATGGACAAAATTTTGCAAAACGGAAGGACATCTCTCTATGTTCCGATTGACACTCGGAGGCATTTAACCTCTATGTTGATCGATCAACAGAGGGGTATTCTTTTTACCTTCCTAGATTTTTTTGACTGCGCTAGACTGCACGAAAAAATTTTGTGTGTATCTTACCAAAACTGGGTTTGAAGTCCTTAATCATGAATTTAAGGTAGACTATATACATGATGTTTAGACCAGGAAAAGGTTTCAAGGCCCCCTTTCTAACAAGATGTGCTATATACCTCCCATAGTCATTAGAATGTAATGACTATGGTCAAATGGTATTGCATTGCCTTTTCACATACCATCTTGAGGGCACTAGAGTATAGTGTCCTTGATCAAGCGGTATTTGATTAAGGAGTGGAGGGATCTTCACCGGCGACACCCATCAAGCTAAGTGAGCATATAGGGTGAGGGCTACTAACTGTATGGGGTTTAGAAGGTATATAGTGTAAAATGTGATGTTATAAAGTGATGTGTGTGCAAGGTTTTCCAATTTTAGTTCTTACATTCATCCATACATTTATACATCCATACATTTATCCAAAAAAAATAAAATGCGAGTAAATAAGTATGAAATGTAAAGACAAGAAAATGAAAGAGCCTTGAAAATAAACATTTTAATGTGTCTAGCCCCTCTAAAGTCCCCAACAGAGTCGCCATTGTGGGTACCATCACCAGAAAAAGATCCTTTCATGGATTAAGTGATCCTAGCTGTCTCATTCCCTAGAGGTGGGAAGGAATGCCTCTTATGGAAAATAGAGCAAGTGAGGAGTTTTAGCTTATTTTGGACAATTAAACAAGCAAACCCATTACATTTTGAACAATACATATAAAGAAAAAGCCAAATAAATGAAATGAAATACACGTCACTTTGTTTCCTACATACATACTAAAAACCCCTTGACATAGGTTAAAAGAAATTAAATCACTGATCAATACGAAACCAAAGATGTGGATCCGGGGGCTAAGGTATAGAGTGGGAAGATGTTAGTCACCCACCCACCCTGTGCAAAGACTTGAATTTTTTTTTTAATTTACAAATCTTAAAATAATAATGTAAAATTTATTAAGAAAATAAAATGTTAAATGAAAAAACTAAAAAGGGCTTGGGATTTAAAAGAAGAGTGGGGAAACAATGAGGGGCAAAAAGGGAATTTTAACCCGTGTCTTACTTTTGGCTTATAAAGCCAAAATCCCTACACACCTAAAACACACACTAGAAACACATACACAAGCATTTACATAAAAGAGAGAAAATGAGAGGAAGAAAGGAAGTTAACAGAGGGAAAATAGAGAGAAAAATTGAGGCTTTTGGAGATTATTAAAGGATCATCAAAAATTAAAGCTCTCATTTGGAAGATTGAAGGAAGAATAACTTAACTCCACCTACAAACACCATTGAAGTTGGAGATTTTAGAGATTCTAGCCAAAATTAACAAGAAAAAGTTAGGGTTTCTACCACCACTTGAAGGATTGAGGTAGGGGATTTCCAAACCTAGGTATAAGATTTGTGTAGATAGGTTCATTATGCCATGAATTTATCTTTTGCTCCAGAATTGCTCATTTTTGCATATTAGGGCATATCTTGTATGTGTGTTGGAAATCAATGTATTAGTTGTATTCCTACCATGGAATGACTTGTTTTTATCTTGTCTTTCTATTGAATGTACTCTTGGTTGAATGTGAAAAAGTTTGATTGGTGAAATCATGAAATGAGTTTAATTGTACTATGCTTGATAATTCAAATTACATACCAAGTGTTTGTGAAAATGCCTCAATGCATGCTTGATGTGGATTTATGATGATTGAGTGGAATTACTTCAATGTTTAATCTTCTTGATGAACATATGATGAATTTTGAATATAAATGTGAATGTAAGCCCTTGAAAATGTGAAAATGAGAACTTGGAAAGTAATGAACATGGCCTAGAATTGGGGCACGTCAATTGTGTGATTTTGAGCGTGGTGAGATTGCACTTACCCGATATTTTGATTAGTGTTTGGGATGGTGTCTCCCTTTGACTCGCAAGCCATAAACCCATGCGGGTGGTCGTATATATATTTATCGGGTTAGTAACCCATAAAGCACACAAGGCTTACCGAGAGCCGACTAGCAAATTTTTCTTGAGATTGAGACTTGAGAATTAATAGGAGGAAAGTTTAAGAATTGAAAGAACTTAAATAATTGTGAACTCCTCTAATTGACTTATTTTTGATCGATTTTTATAGTGCTCTCTTTTGATAATTATGAATGTGATGGTGTGATAAGATATTCTTTATTGGCTTATTGTGCTTGTGATAAAATACATGCTTTGAAACCACTTGTGTGCCACGACACATGCACAAGCATACATTTGACATCATATTTTCTTACCTCCATTTAGATTTCTCCTACGGAGGTTGTTGTGTTGACCCATACTAGATGCAAGAGTGGGCAAGGAGATGGCCTCGAGTTGAAGAACACCCTTGAAGCTATTTTGGGAAAGACTTAATTTTTGCATGCACTTGGATGATCCTCTATACATGGAGACTTGTATTGAATTTTATTATAAACACACACATATATATTTTTATATATATATATATATTTATATATATGTAATTTTAATAGGTCATGTTTGGGGTAACACTTGAAGAATCATTTGAAATCCTTTCTGGAAAGGCTATTTTTTTTTTTTTTTTTTAATTTTATAGTTGAATGTCACGAACTCTTGGGAAACACTTGATTGTATATTTCTTGGAATAGACCATGTGAATCATATCTATAATAGGTATATAATCTAATGATTATGTTGATGTAGTTATGGTAGGAATTTGACTATCTTTGGATCCCTTTTGGATTATGGAACATGAAATTTGCATAAAACTTAGTATACTTATTGTTGTTTTTAATGCATGAAATCTCATGAAATTGATGGTAAAAATATGAAACAAATATTTAATATATACTTGAAAACCATTAGAGTTGAAAAAGGAACCAAAATAGCTTGAAAAGGTCACAAGAAAACAAGTAATGGGTCAGTCCGACCGGTTGACCGGTACTGTTCACCGGTCTTTTCAAGCTTCGTTTGTGGTTGTTTTAATGGGCTTTTGGGGCATTCTTTTGGGACTTTAAAATATGATATTGAGAGACTATAATGTCATTAAAAAGATGATATTTACACTAGAGTGTGACCATTAAAACACCTAACTTACAGAATAAGGATCTTGGGTCATAATCGAGTTTTAAAAACTGGGTCGTGAAACCCTACCCGATCCGAATGGATCGGCCTCAATTATTCACACACAAGGCTATTTCATTATGTTAGAGAGAAAAATGAGATGTAAGACTAGAAATGATAAAGAATGAATGATCTTGTGTACAGAAATGAAATAAACGAAAAATATAAAGGAGACTCGACTTCTGCCTGAAGGCTTCCTACGTATCCATTTAAAAAATGGAATCAGAGTCACGTAGTTATCCAGTTTACCCTCTTTTATCAAGAGTGATATAAAGGCGAGATCAATCGGATTAATGAAGACTATTAAGGGTTTGAGATGCGTACCTTATTTTGTTGTGGTAGTCGGGTAGCACTTCGGCTTGGGAAATCTGATTCGGAGTCTTCAATTGGGTAGATCTCTGGCTTACTTCTTTGATTCAGAAATTGTCACTTCGGTCGGGCTTTGACTTACTTCTTGAAGGGAGACCGTCACTTTGGTAGGGTTTTGGTCTTAGAAAAATGGAGAGTTTTTAGAGAAAGAACTCTAGAACTATACTAGCAATAAAAAACTATGGAATTGTGTGTTGAAAGGTGATGGCCAGATAGCTCTATTTATAGGTAAAATATGGAGATTCGATCCAAGGGCCTAAAATGAAACCCTAAAATGGAAGGCTAGGATTATGTCTTGAGTGACAATTACATGATTAAATAAAAATAAAATCAAATAATTATCCTAAGTGGTGAATATCCTAAATAAATGAATTAATAATTAATTATGACAATGTAAGAACCAATGAAATTGATGTCTACATGCAAGCCCAAGTGATAATTAAGAAAAATAGAATTTACTTAGTAATAAACTCTAAAAATGCAAGCGTCCAAGTTCAATGTATGTCCTTTTAAAGAAATATTTAGCAAACAGATTTATGAAAACTCTAGAAATGGAAAGTCTTAATTATGCCTAAATAAACCACTATCATTCAAGATTTTTAAATTTTTCCAAATTTAATGAAAAATCTCTAGATTGTCACAAGACATGTTAAATGACCAAATCGCCCTCAAGGTATGAAAATGTGCCTAATTTATCACCAATGGGCTAAAATTACCAAATTACCCCCAGATGGTTAAAATGATATAAGAATTAAGAAAATGCCACTTAAGTGACCAAAGAGTCCTATTGAGGGCAAGATTGTGCCAAAATGATCAAAATACCCTTTAAAGGCAAAATGGTGCTAAAATTATTAAAACTCCCTCTTATGGGCAAAAGAGTCCTAACAAAGGTAGGACTCTAACAGGAACAGTTCTACTAGGTGTAAAACTATGACAGGAAGAGTCTTACAAGATGCGAGACTTTGTCGGGAATAGTCCTATTTAGACTAGGACTCTAACATGAGTCTTAACGAGAGTGAGACTCTATCAGAAAAAGTCTTACTTAGACTGAAACTCTGACAGGGGAGTCCTAATGAAAGTGGGACTCCGTCGAGAAGAGTCCTGCTAGGAATGTGACTTTGTTAGGAAGAGTCCTAATGGGAGTGGCACTCTATCGGGAAGAGTTGTACTAGGAATGAGACTTTGTCGAAAGAGTCCTCATGGGAATCAGACTCTGTCGGGAAAAGTTCTATTTTGACTAGGAGTTTGACAAAAGAGTCTTAATGAGAATAGGATTCTTTCGGAAAGAGTCCTACTTGGACCGAGACTCTAACAAGAAAGTCCTAACAGAAGTGGGACTCTATCGAGAAGAGTCTTACTTAGACTAGGACTTTGATAGGAGAGTCTTAACGGGAGTTGGACTCTATCCGAAAGAGTCCTAACAGGAGTGAGACTTTGTCAGGAAGAGTCCTAAAGGGAGTGGGACTCTATTAGGAAGAGTCCTACTAGGAATGAGACTCTGTCGAAAGAGTCCTAATGGGAATGGGTCTCTGTCGGGAAGAGTCCTACTTAGATTGGGACTTTGGCAAGAGAGTCCAAATAGGAATGAGACTCTATTAGGAAGAGTCATGCTTGGACTAGGACTCTGACCAGAGAGTCCCAATGGGAATGAGACTCTAGTAGGAAGAGTCCTCACGCGAGTGGGACTTTGTCGAGAAGAGTCCTGATAGAAATAGGTTTCTTGGCATAATTATTGAATTATTCCTATCAAATCACGGGTCACAAAATAAGATGTCTACAATAACATAGATTTATTGGGAATAAATATGATTTTGGGGTTTTAAATATGTAAGAGTTACATGGGGATTTGTGAAATCTTTGATTTTCTTTAAAGTTGCATTGCTCATAATTTTAATGGTGTATATGCGTATCTATGAGATATATATACATATATATATGTGTATAAGATTTATACAATGAGTTAATTTGAGTTTGGAACTCATCTATAGTGATAGAAAGCCATTAGAGGACCTTAGAATAGGTTTGCAAGGCATGGTCAAGAGAATAAGGTGTGTAAATTGGTTAAATCACAATTTGGCCTTAACTAATCACCTAAGAAATTGTATGAAAAATTTTACATTGTTGTTATTTCTAATGGATTTAAAATAAATTACTTGTTAAAATATATATATATATATATATATATATATAAAAGTTTATAATAGTAGAAGTGTTATTATTTGTATTCTTATATTTAGTACTGATAATGTGAGCACCACTTCCAAAAAAAAATGCATTTCGCATTATTTGGACTAGTTGTCCCCTTCCCTAAAGGTATGAAGGAACGCCCTAAGAATGTAAAAGAGAAGCAGTCATCAGCTTGCTTTGGACACTTAAACAAATAAACCCATTACAACCATAGAAAAGAAATACCAATAAATAATTATTTTGCTTTGTTCCTGTCACGCCCCGAATTTCCCACGAACCCGGGGCGCGAGTAACGAGACAGAAAGTAAAATAAATAAAAGGACAAAAGTAATTAAATTCAATAAACATGCGTCCATCATCATCCATACACAAAATAACATGAGATACATCGTTCAGGAGTCATTCGGGCTTAAGCCCTTACATTTCAATATACAAGTCTCATAGACCAAATATAACAAGTGTTTCCCTTTATCAAAGTATCACTGGGTCTCAAGCAGCTGGGGGGTCCTCATCTGAAAAATGTTGCCCACGAATGGGTCAGCTCAACTGCTGGTATGATGAAGTGCTAATGCCAGAAATAAAGCTAAGGCGTGGCATGTGCAAAGTGTACATTTATTTCTAAATGACATTCAAGCATCGCAGTAGTATATATGAATAGTATGCGTGACACACCCATGCACCACTCTATGCCACACCCATGTCTCGTTTACGGGTACTCCCCGATGGCTACGGAGTACCAATGCAATGGCCAATTTTGGGTTTTTCACCACAGGATCTACACCCTCATAATGCAAAGCACCACGTGCTTACCCACGCCATGTTCTCAAAGGATTCATCATATGCCAATATGCCAATGCAATCTCAATGATACATGGTTTCCACAATATAGCATGCTCGAGACAATAATACATAAATCACCAGCCGATTTCCACATGCAAGCATACCTCGTAGAATTAACATATACACACGTTGTGAGTCACATTCATCATTCACTAAACATTCATAAAGCACAAGTAACATGTAAGCATGTGAACAACCAATTCCAAATAAACAGGTAAACACATTACAGATAAACACATACAGCATTCAGTCATTCACAATTATTCCTAACTTAACTTCATTTCTAACACTAGCAAAACACCATACCTGATGGGTTGGTATCAACCCTAGAAGATCGTGAACTATATGTAACTGAACAGACGGATGAAAATGTAAGAGATCAGATCGCCTCCTCCTGTCCTGTCAGTGTCCCTAAAAGTAGGAATTACAATTCAGTCCATTGTTGTTTGAATGTATGCTATTCATCAAATTTTATGTCTTTAAATTCATAGGTTTCTATTCTGCTAAATTAAACCCCACCATTGGTTTTAGAACGTTTTAGAAAGTAAGTCTAGGTTCTCGTAGAACTCAATTCGGACACCTGGGTTGAAAAGGGCAAAACAGTCATTTTGCACTTCACACGTGTCCTCACATTTCGTGACCTCTTTTCACAAATCGGACTCCACGGTTGAGTCCGAAATGTTCGAGATAATAAAATTCCACTATTTGTTTACCTAATTCGGAGTTCGTTTGACTGTGTTTCAATCTAGGGGCATTTTGGTAATTTTAAGGGTTACTACGGGTCTTTTATTTTTCGGGACCCCGTCTCGTAAAATGGACCTCACCATTGGTCTCGGAATAGTCGAGATAGTCAAAATACACCTATGACTTGTCCCATTTGGACTCCGGGATATTTTTGAATATTTAATTAATTAAATTAATTAAATTAATTAATTAATTAATTAATTTAATTAATATTTTATTAATAATTTAATCAGGTGGGTCAAAGTGTAATTTCTATCAGTTGGGGGGTCAATTCGTAATTTCTGAAAGTTCAGGTTAAGGTTCAAATTAAAAAGGTTCAAATTCAAGGGGTTCAAATTCCAAAAGGTTCAAATTAAAACTAGTTTAATTAGTTATTCTAATTCAGGTTATCCAAACAGGGGATAGGGTTAAAACTGGGATAGGCTATCCCTGTCTCCAATTAAATTTTCAATTTAAATTTCTCATCCCTGTTGCCAAACACCCCCATTCCCCTTTTAATTTAAAACAAGAATGTGACACGTGGCAGGGGCGGACCGGCCCAAGCCCGACCCGACCCGAACCGACCCGACCCAAGCCCGAAACAGTTCCCTTCTTCCCCCCGTTTTTCCGGCGACGCCCCGTAGGGTTCCGGCGCCTTCTCCGGCGCCGGCGACCTTTTTCCGGCGAGATTTCTTCGACTTTTAATACGGTTTTCTTCGGTTTTCCTAGGGGATTACATATCCCGAGTTAGTTTTCCCTTTCATCACTCGGAACTCTTCGAAATGACCAGAACCGTAGCTCCGGCCACCCCAAACCCAGATTCCGGCGAGCTGGTTTTTCCCTTATTTCTCGATCGTTCGTCTACTGTTTTGATCCATTTATTTTTCTAAAAATTTCTGCAACTCCCCTCTACCATTTCCCACCAACCATTTGAGGTTTAATACATAAAATAATAACCCTCTCAACCATGGCCGAAGCCTGCAACTACCCCTATCTCTCTGGTTTCTAGCTCATTTCAACTGGTTGTTTTTGCAATCTTTTCCATTTTTCATGCTTAACCAGGCCTAACAGTTAAAAACTAATATCATGCTTTGAGGAATTTAGAACAGGAACGAACGGGTATACCTTGTTATGGGTTTCCTCCTCCTGTTGCAGGTCTCTCTCTCTTCTCCTTCCAACCTTCCCCTTTTTTTTTTTCAGCTTCTTTCTTCCAGCTTTTCCACAGCTCTCCCTTTCTTTCTTCCACTTTTTCTTCTCACCCGAGACACCCTCCTTTTTCTCTTCACTTTCCCTCTCTATATCTCTCTCTCTCTCTCTCTCTCTCTCTCTAAATCCGACCCACTCTCTAGCAACCCCACTGCCACACACAACTCTACTCACACACTCCATCTCCCACTCCTCATTGAGTGTAACACACTCAATCTACACACACCCACACACACAACCGTACACACACAATCTGTCTTATATATATATATATACATATATATATTTACATACTTAAATAAACACACTCACTTGTGCACACATATACATACACATTTAAATAATTTAATATGTATATATATATATATATATATGTTCACACATATATTACACACATCACATGCATACATTTAATCACATATACATAATAATAATAATAACAATAATAATAAAAAAAAAATTTCATTCCAAAAAAAAAATAAAATGAAAACGATTACTTAAATTAAAGAACAGGAAAATTAATTTATAAAAAAAAAAAAATTTTCCGGGTCTTTACATCCTTCCCTCCTTACAAAAATTTCGTCCCGAAATTTAAAATAACATAGAACCAAAAGAAAATACATCACTGATCAAACAACTCAGGGTACCTAACTCGAACCTCGGCCTCACACTCCCAAGTAGCCTCCTCAACCCCATGATGGTTCCAACGAACCTTGACCAAAGGGATGGTCCTGCCTCGCAAAACCTGGTCCCTCGAGTCCAATATCTCTACGGGTCTCTGGTCATAGGAAGCGTCCCCCTCTAACTGAAGATCTACCCAGTCAAGTACATGTGAGGGGTCAGGATGGTACTTCCTCAGCATAGATACATGGAAGACGTTATGAACCCCTGATAGCTGTAGTGGTAAGGCTAGCTTATAAGCCACCTCACCAACTCTCCCAAGTATCTAAAAAAAGACCTATGAATCGTGGCGATAGCTTCCCACCGCGCCCAAATCTCCTCAAACCTCGTCTGGGAGATACCTTGAGGAACACATGGTCCCTCACCTCAAATGACAAGAGTCGTCGCCTCCTATCTGCGTAACTCCTCTGGCGACTCTGGCTGGCAACAAGCGCTGCCTGATCACTTGTATCTTGTCTGTGGTCTCACGGACTATATCAGATCCTAAAACACTTGTCTCCTTTACTCCTGTCCAATACACCGGTGAACTACTAGCTACGGTTGCAGGCAACTCTACTAAAGCAAGGTGATCCTCTCAGCTACCCCTGAAGTCCATAACGCAGTCTCTAAGTATGTCCTCTAGGATCTGAATGGTACACCCTGACTGACCATCAGTCCGGGGACGACAGGTAGCACTAAACTTAGCTGAGTCCCTAAGGCTGTCTGAAGGCTCTGCCAAAACCGGGCAGTGAAACGTGGGTTCCTATCTCATGAATCAAAGAAAACATCTCCCTCAGAAGTATACACCGCCTCTCTTTCCCTGTAGCAGCCTATGCTCGTCTAAGGTGTAAATAACCGATCTATCTCCAGCGTAATACCACTACTAGACGCATCAAATAAGCTGAAAAATCTTAATAAGGTATGTGGTCAGCCATCTCCATCGAGTAATCTCTATAGACTTTTGTAAGCATCACTCTATCCCTAACATCATGTCAACATAGTAAATATGAATGAATGAGATGCACTATGATCTATCAGTATGCTAGTCCATAAACTAAACATAAAAGATGTACCTCGTACTACGGGTGGCCCAGCAGCAGAAGCCTCTGGGGTGGCAACCGCATACACTCTGCCCTGTACGGTCTGACCCTGTCTGCCTCCCCCTCTCGGGGCGGGGGCTCTAACACTCAATGCTGAGGGTGCTGGCTGATAAATAGGTGTTGGGGGTCTATAGTCCGACTGTGGCTGGGGCAAAGGTACCTGGGTGTGCTGGTAATAGTGGGGGCTCGGTGTGCTCTGTGAGGTCTGCCCCTGAGGGCAGTGGGCCTTGATATGGCCCGGCTGCTGACATGTATAGCACACTGGTGTGGCCCTCCAGGCCTGACTCTGAGACTGGGATGGAAGTGGTAGCTGGCTCGGTCCTGTCCCTGATCCCTGACTAGGATCTCTCTGTGGGCAATCAGCCATCCTGTGGCCAGGCTGTCCACACTGGTAGCATGTGATGGTCAGCTGTGGTGCCCCTCCTCGAGGAGTAGTAGACATAGTGGGCTGGGGAGCTAAAAGCTGCATAGGTCTCTGGGATGTAGATGGAGAAGAGGTACTGCCCCGGAACTTCTTCGGTGGTCTCCCACCTGAATGAGCTGGGACGGTCACAGTAGGCTGAGCTGGTGTAAATGCTAGTGCTGTGGCTGGCCTGGTCTAAGTCCGGGACTCCCTAATCCCTCTGAGAGCTGCCAACTCCCTCTCTACCCTCGTGGCCCTGATCACAGCCTCCTCGTAAGTGTCAATGATGTGACCCGCTAGTCTATCCCTGATAGAGGTCTTCAGCCCCTCTAGAAAATGATAAACTCTCAGCTCCTCTACCCCAATAATATGCGGGGCAAACCTGCCCAATGCGGTAAACTGGGACTCATACTGGGTCACGGTCATGTCCCTCTGTAATAAGGTCTCAAACTCTCTCCTGGACCCGACCCTAGCAGTCGCTGGAAAGTAGTGGTCATTGAACATGGCCACAAATGCATCCCACCCCTCTCCGAACCTGCTAATCCTGCCGGCAGATACCTTCCACCACTGGCTCGCTAGCCCTGTAAACTGGAAGGTGGCACATCGTATCCTCAGGTGTGGCTCAACAATCCCTAGTGAGTCCAGGATCCTCACAATCTGATCCAGCCACTCCTCGGCCACCAAAGGATCAGGCTGTCCTGCAAATGACGGTGGCCTCATACGCTGAAACGCCTTCATGACGAAGGTATCTCTGGTCTCCCCACCGGCCGCTCTGGCCGCGGCACCGGCAGCCCTGGCCTCGGCCTCAGCCGCCCTGGCCTCAGCATCAGTGGTCCGGGCATCCTGCATAGCACGGAAACACTCCTGTATAATGGTCGCCAAATCTCTGGCGCCAATAGTCTGCCCCACCTCCTCCACAGGGGCTGGAGCAATACCCTCCTCAGCTGTACTATGCTCAGGAACGTCAGCCGGGGCAACTACCTCCTCAACCACGTCAGGAATAGGGGCAGCAGCTCTGGGTCTGCCACGACGAGGCTGGGCGGCACCTCGAGGCGCACCCCTACCCCTACCCCCTCTAGGTGGTCTGCCTCTCGTAGGAGCTCGTCTAGGAGGCATATCTACAAGTCCAAAAGAAAAATTCGATATCACTTTTTTTTTTCACGTAATCACAATAAGGCATGCATTAAGACACATAATCACGTAGTACATAGGATCCTATCACATGTTGCTAACAGTTCACACTAAGTCTCATTCTCTTCTCTAGGGTCTCATGGTGTTAAACAACACCCCACAGTCTCTAGGTATTCGAACCTATGCTCTGATACCACGTTGTCACGCCCCGAATTTCCCACGAACCCGGGGCGCGAGTAACGAGACAGAAAGTAAAATAAATAAAAGGACAAAAGTAATTAAATTCAATAAACATGCGTCCATCATCATCCATACACAAAATAACATGAGATACATCGTTCAGGAGTCATTCGGGCTTAAGCCCTTACATTTCAATATACAAGTCTCATAGACCAAATATAACAAGTGTTTCCCTTTATCAAAGTATCACTGGGTCTCAAGCAGCTGGGGGGTCCTCATCTGAAAAATGTTGCCCACGAATGGGTCAGCTCAACTGCTGGTATGATGAAGTGCTAATGCCAGAAATAAAACTAAGGCGTGGCATGTGCAAAGTGTACATTTATTTCTAAATGACATTCAAGCATCGCAGTAGTATATATGAATAGTATGCGTGACACACCCATGCACCACTCTATGCCACACCCATGTCTCGTTTACGGGTACTCCCCGATGGCTACGGAGTACCAATGCAATGGCCAATTTTGGGTTTTTCACCACAGGATCTACACCCTCATAATGCAAAGCACCACGTGCTTACCCACGCCATGTTCTCAAAGGATTCATCATATGCCAATATGCCAATGCAATCTCAATGATACATGGTTTCCACAATATAGCATGCTCGAGACAATAATACATAAATCACCAGCCGATTTCCACATGCAAGCATACCTCGTAGAATTAACATATACACACGTTGTGAGTCACATTCATCATTCACTAAACATTCATAAAGCACAAGTAACATGTAAGCATGTGAACAACCAATTCCAAATAAACAGGTAAACACATTACAGATAAACACATACAGCATTCAGTCATTCACAATTATTCCTAACTTAACTTCATTTCTAACACTAGCAAAACACCATACCTGATGGGTTGGTATCAACCCTAGAAGATCGTGAACTATATGTAACTGAACAGACGGATGAAAATGTAAGAGATCAGATCGCCTCCTCCTGTCCTGTCAGTGTCCCTAAAAGTAGGAATTACAATTCAGTCCATTGTTGTTTGAATGTATGCTATTCATCAAATTTTATGTCTTTAAATTCATAGGTTTCTATTCTGCTAAATTAAACCCCACCATTGGTTTTAGAACGTTTTAGAAAGTAAGTCTAGGTTCTCGTAGAACTCAATTCGGACACCTGGGTTGAAAAGGGCAAAACAGTCATTTTGCACTTCACACGTGTCCTCACATTTCGTGACCTCTTTTCACAAATCGGACTCCACGGTTGAGTCCGAAATGTTCGAGATAATAAAATTCCACTATTTGTTTACCTAATTCGGAGTTCGTTTGACTGTGTTTCAATCTAGGGGCATTTTGGTAATTTTAAGGGTTACTACGGGTCTTTTATTTTTCGGGACCCCGTCTCGTAAAATGGACCTCACCATTGGTCTCGGAATAGTCGAGATAGTCAAAATACACCTATGACTTGTCCCATTTGGACTCCGGGATATTTTTGAATATTTAATTAATTAAATTAATTAAATTAATTAATTAATTAATTAATTTAATTAATATTTTATTAATAATTTAATCAGGTGGGTCAAAGTGTAATTTCTATCAGTTGGGGGGGTCAATTCGTAATTTCTGAAAGTTCAGGTTAAGGTTCAAATTAAAAAGGTTCAAATTCAAGGGGTTCAAATTCCAAAAGGTTCAAATTAAAACTAGTTTAATTAGTTATTCTAATTCAGGTTATCCAAACAGGGGATAGGGTTAAAACTGGGATAGGCTATCCCTGTCTCCAATTAAATTTTCAATTTAAATTTCTCATCCCTGTTGCCAAACACCCCCATTCCCCTTTTAATTTAAAACAAGAATGTGACACGTGGCAGGGGCGGACCGGCCCAAGCCCGACCCGACCCGAACCGACCCGACCCAAGCCCGAAACAGTTCCCTTCTTCCCCCCGTTTTTCCGGCGACGCCCCGTAGGGTTCCGGCGCCTTCTCCGGCGCCGGCGACCCTTTTCCGGCGAGATTTCTTCGACTTTTAATACGGTTTTCTTCGGTTTTCCTAGGGGATTACATATCCCGAGTTAGTTTTCCCTTTCATCACTCGGAACTCTTCGAAATGACCAGAACCGTAGCTCCGGCCACCCCAAACCCAGATTCCGGCGAGCTGGTTTTTCCCTTATTTCTCGATCGTTCGTCTACTGTTTTGATCCATTTATTTTTCTAAAAATTTCTGCAACTCCCCTCTACCATTTCCCACCAACCATTTGAGGTTTAATACATAAAATAATAACCCTCTCAACCATGGCCGAAGCCTGCAACTACCCCTATCTCTCTGGTTTCTAGCTCATTTCAACTGGTTGTTTTTGCAATCTTTTCCATTTTTCATGCTTAACCAGGCCTAACAGTTAAAAACTAATATCATGCTTTGAGGAATTTAGAACAGGAACGAACGGGTATACCTTGTTATGGGTTTCCTCCTCCTGTTGCAGGTCTCTCTCTCTTCTCCTTCCAACCTTCCCCTTTTTTTTTTTCAGCTTCTTTCTTCCAGCTTTTCCACAGCTCTCCCTTTCTTTCTTCCACTTTTTCTTCTCACCCGAGACACCCTCCTTTTTCTCTTCACTTTCCCTCTCTATATCTCTCTCTCTCTCTCTCTCTCTCTCTCTAAATCCGACCCACTCTCTAGCAACCCCACTGCCACACACAACTCTACTCACACACTCCATCTCCCACTCCTCATTGAGTGTAACACACTCAATCTACACACACCCACACACACAACCGTACACACACAATCTGTCTTATATATATATATACATATATATATTTACATACTTAAATAAACACACTCACTTGTGCACACATATACATACACATTTAAATAATTTAATATGTATATATATATATATATATATATATGTTCACACATATATTACACACATCACATGCATACATTTAATCACATATACATAATAATAATAATAACAATAATAATAAAAAAAAAATTTCATTCCAAAAAAAAAATAAAATGAAAACGATTACTTAAATTAAAGAACAGGAAAATTAATTTATAAAAAAAAAAAAAAATTTTCCGGGTCTTTACAGTTCCTACTTACAATCTAAACTTTTTGATGTCGGTTAAAGAAAATGGAAAAGCACCAAGTCTACATAAAATCAAAGAAAGAGATCCTAGGTCCATGGGCTAAGGCATGAAATGGGAAGATGTTAGGCACCCATTTTGCCTTTTCCGAATGAACTAGCCTCAAATGTTCATTTGCAAGGTTTTCTTATTAAAAAATGCAAGAAAAGAAAGAGTAGAATAGAGAGACACTATAATGATAAATGAAAATTGTATAGGAAAAGAAAAACTTGCAGTTGCCCCAT
Source organism: Nyssa sinensis (assembly GCA_008638375.1). Classification (NCBI taxonomy): domain Eukaryota; kingdom Viridiplantae; phylum Streptophyta; class Magnoliopsida; order Cornales; family Nyssaceae; genus Nyssa; species Nyssa sinensis. The sequence continues at coordinate 23,833,070 of CM018039.1, read as the reverse complement.
CGCCTGCTTTTACCAATAATGGTAGAACCCGAATGGTTGTTACATACTTCTATCAATGATTATAGGTGGTAGTGAACCGGGCTTGTGGGTGCCTATCTCGCACTTCTATCAATAGTGATAAAAGGTGTTAAATCAGGCCGAGTAAACAAGAAAATAAAGGAAAGAAATGACACACATGTAAACATAAAGGAAATAAATGGGTGAAGGGGAAAGGCTTTCTACGTATCCATTTTGAGAATGAAATCAGAGTCATATAGTTCTCTAGTTCACCCTTTTCTATGAATGATGATAAAAGATAACAAACCGGGGAAGAAGGCGAACAAGGTTTAGGGTACACACATGATTGTTGCGGTAGATTGGACAACACTTCGGCTTGGATTCCTTGATTTTTAGTTATCACTTAGCTAGTACTCCAACTTATATTTCTTGGTTCGGGATCGTCACTTTGGCAAAACTTTGGTCTTGAGTGGTATTAGGTCTTAAGGGCTTAGAGAGAGAAAGCCTCTAAAACTATTGCAACAACATTTAGTCACCAAATTTATGATTCCTTAACATAATGGCCAAGGGAGTAACACCTTGACCCAATTAATTTGGGTGATCATATACAGCTGGGCTACAAGGGTATGCATGAAGGATATTCATCACAATGCATATGTGTAGGATGTATATAAACATACACAAATACTAATATATAATCATATGTATAAATGCACATATACACAAAATACATAAGTAATCAACATCATATAGATATATGTACAAATACACATAACCGTGTATATGTATGTCGGGGTAAATCTAGAAACACGAAGAAAGAAATAGAAACTTTAACAAACCCACCTCATGCTTGCCAAAGGCATGAGGTGGCAACAATTATGCTAAGTCACAAGGTGGATAGGCTGGAAGTAGCCACCTGTTGTGACTTGAAAGAGATATCAAGAGAGGGGCGGCTAGGGCACCCATAAGGAGGGAGAGAAAGAGAGAACAATGAGAGGAAGAAACTGTGAGGTACGCATGCGCCTTATCCTGGGCCAGAATAAAAGTGAAGTGAAGTTCTTGAGCTGGGAAGAAAATTTGGGTGACTTTCATTTAGGATAAACAAGGTATGAAACATTTTATTTTTTTATTCAAATCATCATTTTGATTGATTTTAATAGGATTAAAGGTGAAAAATGGGGTTGAATATGGTTGGTAGGTGTTAAAAAGAGTTTGAACGCCATTAATAGACCTTTGAAGAACTGAGTTTAAATCAACCAATGTGGAATGAAATTCTGGCAATAAGGACTAAATATAGGAAGAAAATGAAGAATAACACAACTTGAATCACATGAAATGGCTCAAAATTGGGAATTTAGCAATGAGTTGCAGGTAGAGACGATAATCTACCAACTTGTGAAAACTGACTTAAAACCCTGTTTTGAGGTTATATTATTAAAGATCGTTGAAAAAGGAATTGAATGGCCAACAATGGAAGAAATTTGTCCATAAATAAGGCAGAAATATAGACTAGAAACCATCCTTGGAAATTCGGGATATCGTTGGAGCCTGATTGTGTTTCGATGTTTGATAATAAAAAACGTGAACTAAATATAGCATAGATGATGGGGATGGAATCTAGACTTAAAAATGGTCTGAAAAAATGTGTGAAACTGGCCAAAAAATGATCAGGTGGACCCGTAGTCAACGGGTCGGGTAAATGGGTTAGGTCCAACCTAGGCACAAAAAGGAACGAAACTACATCGTTTTACAATTAAGTTTTTATGTTTTAAAAACTAGAACGTGGTTGTTTGGTTACACAGATAGTAAGTTGAGCTGATAATCTATTTGAGAACAAGGACATCCTAATCTAGTTATGGGCTCTTATTCATTGTTTGGCTTGAGAATCTTTGAAAAAAATATAAAGGCATTGCTTTGTCGAGAATCGAACCCAAGATGAGAACATAAGGAACCCAAGCACTAAACCACTAAGCTACAAGTAAAGGCTGTTAAGAAAGTTATACCAAAAAAATATATAAATATATATAATATGTATATATACATTAGAATTAAATAAAATCACAATTATGCCTTAATTAAAGTGGGAAAAGCTTCTCTCTAGTATAAAATGGGATAGACAAAGCCGAATCAAGATTTATAAAAACAAACTTATATTTTTTTGACATTCTGGACCTAATGGTAGGCTATGTTTGGGTGAATTAAGTTTCCAAATACATAAATGGTTAAATTAGACTAATTTTAAGAAAGTCCTAAAGGTTTAATTAAGTTACCAAATGACCTCTGATAACCACGAGGGTATCTACCCTAAAGTTTTTTGACGTTTTGGACTCAATAATAGAGTCGGTTTGGTCAAATAAGGTACTAAAAATAATGATATGTAAAATCGGTGATTTTTAGACTGTCTTAATGATATAACGAGCTACCAAATGAATGCAATAGTGATTAAGAGTCCAATATCAATATTTTTAGGACCCATGAGACTTAGAAATGAAGTCTGAATATGTGGATCATATACTGGAAAATACACAGCACAAAAGTGTAAAATTGCCATTATGCCTTTGAAGGGCTAAATAAGTTATGAGCGTTAGGAACCCTAAATTGGGAATCTAAGGGTCTCCTAATCAAGCAGATTAAGTTTAAAAGGATAGAAAATGGGACAATGTCTATTGAATAGTTATCATGGGACAAATATAGAAATGTTATACTAAGGACCCAATGTATGCAAACCTGAACTCTAAAGTAGGGAATACCTTTATCTGCCTTTGTGAACATACTCTCTATAATTTCCATTAGCCCACTTTCTGAATCATGTTCATTACTTGCTCTAAATTTTCAACTCTGAATCATTTATGGCTACTATGTTACAGTTACTGTGATTTGATCTACAATACCTTGTTGTGGATATCTGTAATTTGTTGTGTCCTTTTGATCTTAATACTTGATATCTCTTTGGGACTCTCTATTGTGTAAATTGATGATCTGTTATAGGTCCTTTCTTTGTGGACATTTGCATTTAACTGAGATTCCTTGTGCACACTTGGGATTCTGTATAGATGCCACGAGCCTTTTGGCTTATGTTTAGGTACACCACCTGACATTCTATTTTGGTTCTTGATAAGGATGATATATATTTACTAGAGCTCTCATGCTATTCAAGATGACCTAATGATAACGGTATACCTAGATATGCATTCTGTTATAGGTAGCCGGACCTATTCTGTTATATGTTATATGACATCTTTTGTGCACTTTCTGAATATATTCTAAGCATTTTTCTATACAATCTATCCATTTCTGAAAAAAAATATTACTTTATCTATGAAAAATCTTTGTTTTATTAAGGCAACTCTACTTTATAACTCATGAACATCTTTGATCTAATATGTGGTATATGTTCTATTATGACCTAGTTTATATCTAATCTATTTTATCTGTTCTGATTGACTTGTTATATCTCTTCTGATCAGATCTATATTTAATCTTTTATATTCGATCCAATATGATCTATTGAACATCTACCATGACTATTTGTTCTATTGTTCTGACCTCTGGATCTTGAAACATGGCCAAGCCACTTGTTATTTCATTCATTCTCTAGCCTATGATAGAGGAAAGGATTTACTTGTCGAGCTAAGTTAGCTCACTACAAAACTATAACAACTTTTTAGGTAATACAATATGGAAGGAAAGGCAGTGGTGGTGACTAATGAAGCTGGTGAAATACTTTTGGACAAACTTAATGATGTATAACTCTAGAGCCTTAACTAGAACTGACCTTGTAAGAATAATGCTCTTACTAGATGCTTTGACGTTGTAATATGAGACGATGTAATTAGATATGGATTATGAATATTGTTAACAGAAAATGTATGTGGAGATGATCTTAATACTAAGTGTTGAAGTTTGTGATGATTGTCAGATGAGTTGCACACGTGTGGCTTCTATAGTTGATGACAAAAATTTTTTAACTGTCTTGTGCAGTTCATTTGATTTTGTACAGCCTGTTTGGGTAATAGTGTCGGTCTCGGTCCGGGAATCCACAAAGGGTGGATTCTAGGTCATGACAAAGCGCATCTATTTATAGGCAAAACATGGAAATTCATCCAATGGTCTAAAATGAACCTCACAATTGAAGGGTTAGGATCATATCTTGAATGATAAATACCAAAGACTAATAAATAAATAAAATATAGTAATTATCGTAAGAATGAATATCCTAATTAAATGATTTAAAATTAAAAATGAAAATTTCAAAAACCAATAAGATTAATGTTTACATTCATGGACCAATGAGGTATGAGAAAAATTCGAGTTTATTTCTAAATAAACTTTAAAAATAGGATAATTAAAGAGAAAATTTTTAACCACCCAAACTCTAATATATATATATATATATATATATATATATAAATCCTAAAATGAAGTGGACCAATGGCATGGTTGCCTACCACTTTCGACCAATCACAATGCACCTAGCATGAAGTGGACCAATGGCATGGTTGCCTACCACTTTCGACCAATCACAATGCACCTAGCATGAGACATGGACTAACAAGTAAATCCTATTTAAAAATATGATAAATCTTAAAATGAAAATGGTAAATTCTAAAAATAAAATGATAATTATAATTTAAAATTACCAAATTGCACTCAATTTTTTGAATGATTTCTAGGTTGCCTCCATGGCATGGGAAATCGCCAATTTACCCTATAAAGGACTAAAATTATCAAATTGTCCCCATAGGGGTAAAATGGCATAGAATTTATGAAAATGCCCTTAAGACATAAAAAGATGTCCAAATTGCCACTAAAGGCCTGAAATTATCAAATTACTTCCAAAGGAGTAAAATGTTGTATAAATTATAGAAATGGCCTTTAAATGACTGAAGTGACCTACTAAGGGTAGTAATGTACCAAAATTACCAAAATACCCTTCAAAGGAAAAATTGGTGCTGAAATTTACCAAAACACCTCTAGAAAGTGGAAAACCTCTAAAATTTACCAAACGACCCCTAAAGGGTTGGGAAATACTAGAAATTATCAAGGATGCCCTTAAGAGCCAAAGATGTGCAAAATTATGAAAATGCCATTAGAGGGTAAAAAATGTGTGACACGACCAAAATCCCCCTAAGGACCAAATTGTGTGTGAGATTACTAAAATAACCCTAGGTGGAAAATATTATAGTAATTTGCTAAAAATGATGAAATTGTTCTGAATTAAGGGATTTATCGAAATATGCAATAAAAATAATTGAAACACCCTCAAAAACTATTAAATTATGATTTTACCCTTGTACAATCAAGGGTCACAAAATGAGGTGTCCATAGAGAGCCCCTCGTTGGCAGAGCTTGCAAGCAAGCAAATATTAACGCAAGAAAAATAAATACTTATTTTGGCCTTAATTGTGGAATGGATGTGCTCAGACTCATTTTGTATGAGATTCCTACGTATCAGCCCTAAGGTGAATCAAGCCATTTATAATTCGTGTATGGTGGAAAAGAATGTTATCCTTGCCGAAACGTGATCCTCTTCCATTTTAGATTAGGCCACCATGTTGTCTATATAGAATTCTAGATTTTCATGTAGCATGTCATGGAACATGTATGTCATAGCCTTTTGATATGTGGTGCCTGCATTCTTTAGATCAAAGGGAATGACCACGTAGAAGAAGTTTCCTATGGGTGTGTGGAAAGCTATTTTTTTTAGAATTGCGTTGCTCCATTTTGATTTAGTTGTAGCCACTGAAGCCTTCCAAGAAGGAAAACACATGATTCCTGACCAGTAGCATCTATGAGTGTGTCGATGTTGGGTAAAGGGAACATGTCCTTAGGACATACTAGATTAAGATATTTGAAGTCGAAACAGACTTGAAGCTGCCCGCTTCTTTTCTTAACCAAGACTATATTAGATAGCAAAATCGGGTGCTGGATAGGTTTAATGAACTTGACCTTGAGAAGCTTTTCTACCTCATTAACTGTGGAATAGACTTGTTGTTTTCTTATTTAATTCAAAGTACTATGAAGGATCCTCATACTTAAGCCACCTTACCTTAGTACCCTAAATGTCCTAATGAAGTCCTTTATGAGTAAACCTTTGTCCAAGACTTGTCCCTAAGTCCTCGAATTCCTTGAGATAGTTTTACATGGTGATGCGTACGAAGCTTCTTTGATCAATTCTTAGAAGGTGTTTTCTGTGTGTGCGCTCTCGTGTTTGCGGGGAAGTTATTTAAATAAGGTTATCCTTATGCTTACAAGATACTTCTAGATGGGATGTTTGCTCTTTTTGTTGGCTTACTAAATTTTGGGAGTCGTCTTTTACATGATGGTACTGGCATATTGGTCACGTGTCGTTACATGCCACGTGGCACATCTTTTTATTCTCATGTTATCTTAGTTATCAACACCTAGCATAACACATGAATGGACATGTAAAACAATGAGAATTAATACACACCTAATGCACCAATGAGATTAGAGATAAATCCTCTTTGAAAATATGATAATGCTAAAATGAAAATGGTAAATCATAAAAATAAAATGATTGTTATCATTGATGATTACTAAATTTCCCTCAATTTGGTAGAGAATTTCTAGGTTGCCCCCATGGCATGGGAAATGACCAATTTACCCCCTAAAGGACTAAAATTACCAAATTTCTCCCAAAGGGGTAGAATGGCATAGAAATTACAAAAATGCCCTTAAGGCATAAAACGATGCCCAAATTGCCACTAAAGGGCTAAAATTACCAAATTACTTCCCAATGGATAAAATGATGTAGAAATTATAGAAATGCCCTTCAAATGACCGAAGTGACCTACTAAGAGTAGGATTATGCCAAAATTATCAAACTACTAGCCAAAGGGCAAAAATGGTTATGAAATTATCGAAATACCCCTAAAAAGTGGAAAATTTTTAGAATTTACCAAAATACTCCTAAAAGGTAAGGAAATACTAGAAATTATAGAAGATGACCTTAAGGTCCAAAGATGTGCAAAATTACAAAAAATGGCATTTAAGGTAAAAAAATGTGTGAAATGACCAAAATACCCCCAATGATCAAATTGTGTGAAATTATTAAAATACCCCTAGGTGTGAAATATTGTAGTAATTTCCTAAAAATGAAGAAATTGGCTTAAATTAAGGAATTTCTTAAAATATTCCAAGAAAAATAAAAAAATGCTGCATTTAACAATTTGCCCGCGCGCCTAGGCCCCTATAGTGTTTTTTGGCCCATTTTTGCTTATTTGAAGCATATTTTTGGTATTTTCAATCTATGATTGCCATAATTTCTTCAAAAAATTCATCATGAATCAATTCCAATCACAAATCAAAGCAGCAACAAGACAATTTTATACAAAGGCCCGACCCATTTAGTCAAAACGAGCCGATTTGTCTCATTTTTTCTTACACCAATCACATGGATACTCCAAGAAATCGTATTCTCCCATTCAAGGCCAACAAATAGCACATGAATCCCTTTTCTATAGTGTTATACAAAGCCTAGTCCTCTTGACGGGCCCAATCTAAGTTATCTCACCAATGAGATACACCCAAAAGTTAAAATCATTAGAGAATTCCAAAACCTTTTAAGATCGCATTTCCTTTTAGATAAGTCGTCTATAGAAAAATTCTATCTCATGAGGGGTATAACCCTATGAAAGACCTTTTAGGATCGCATTTTCTTTTCGATAAGCCGTCTATCGCAAAATTCTATCTCATGAAGGGTGTAAGCCCATGAAAGACCTTTTAGGATCGCATTACCTTTTGGGTAAGCCATCTATTACAAAATTCTATCTTATGAGGGGCGTAACCCCACAAAAGACTTATTAGGATCGCATTTCCTTTTGGTTAAGCCATCTATTGCAAAACTCCATCTCATAAGGGGCGTAACCCCATGAAAGACCTTTTAGGATTGCATTTTCTTTTGGGTAAGCCTTCTATTGCAAAATTACATCTCATGAGAGCCGTAACCCTATGAAGACCTTTAGGATCTCATTTCCTTTCAAGTAAGTTGTCGATCACAAAGAATTCTATCTCATGAGGGGCGTAACCCCATGAAAGACCTTTTAGGATCGCATTTCTTTTTCGGTAAGCCGTCTATTGCAAAAATTCCATCTCATGAAGGGTGTAACCCCATGAAAGACCTTTTAGGATTGTATTTCCTTTTAGATAAGGCATCTATCACAAAACTCCACCTTATGAGAGGCGTAACCACCTTTTAGAATCGCATTTCCTTTTAGACAAGCCATTTGAGGACGCAACTTCATAAAACTTGTCAAGATAGCATTCCTTCTTGGTCTCCATTTCTATTATTCATGAACTACGTATGGTCTGATTCATCTCGGGGTGATACATAAGTAATCTCACATAGAATAAGTTCGACCACATCAATTCAACAATCAAAGTCCCAAAATGGGTATCATATTCTTACGCCGACGTTCACTTTCTTACAAGCTCTACTAACGAGGGGCTATCCGTAGACACCTCATTGTGAGACCCTTGCTTGAATGAATTGGTAATAGAATTGGAAAGTATGTCTGTGGAAGAAATATCACAATGGCATATTCAACAAATTTTATGAGAATTCGTGTGGAGATACCCATCAAGAAGCCACTTCATCAAGGATGTAATTTGTGAGGTATAATTGGTGATGATTTTTGGGTTGATTTTAAGTATGAAAGGTTACCTTTGTTTTGTTATCACTATGGTATGTTGGGACATGATGAAAAAAATTGTTATAAAGCTCTTCAAAATGTTAAGGTGGGTTTACAAGAAACATGTCAATATGAGCCATGGATGAAAGCTTCAAGTGGTTTTGGTGTGTCTTTTAAGTTTTCTACACCTGTTAATGATGGTGAGAAAACTTCTTTTGAATCTCATAATAATCTGCAGTCTGGATCTCTCTCTCTTATAGTGTGACTTTGCATGTGATGGAAAATATGAATGGTACCATTCTGGTAATGGCTAAGGGTGGCACATGTACAACAGATTATGGGACCATTATTGATGTTGATAACTCTTCAAATTTTGAATTGCCTAAGGATAAGAATAGTGGAGGTTATTGTGACGTAATTGGGGACAATGGGATGTTAGTTACTACTATAAATCATGAGCAATTGAAGAATTATGCAATCTTATGTTCTTTTAAAAAGGGCCAACTAACTGATGGTTTCTTGAAGGATGAAACTGATGAGCAGAATAATAATACAAGTGGGTTGGTTGAAGTGGCTATTTGTGGACCAAATTTATTTGCCTAATATAGTTTCAATCAAGAAAGGGTATGAGTCCAAAAAGTGGATACGAATCAATAGCCCCATTCATTTTAATAATGACGAATGGTGTATTCCTAATTATTTTGAGTCTTTAGAGGAAACTTCTAGGGCTTGCAAAAACATGGCAGTATGGGATAAGGAGGATGGTGATGATGACATATAACGATGCAACCCAAAATGTCTTCGTAGAGATGATCAGTTAATATTGGAGCAATATAGCCGTAAATTTAAAGCTTTGGTGGATGGCACACAACTTAAGGATGTTACTGATACAGATAAAGACAACTCCTTTGGTAGTCAATTATATGAGGCAACTAGTGGTGAATCTCAAGGAAAATTGGAAGAATTCTTGTCTCAATCAAGTGCAATCACCTACTCTAAATCTCAACAATGGGTGGAAGAAACTGGCCCCAATTGGTCTTACCTGTCAAGATGAAGCTATTGACTTGGAATTTTTGGGGAACAGGGAACTCCTTCACAAGTGTTTCACTCAAGGAGATGGTAAAACTCCACTCCCTTAATTTATTTTCTGAAACAAAAGAATAGAAGTGTTTTATTAGACAATTTAGCTCGTTTAATGAAATATCAATGTTGTAAAACCATAGATCCAGTTGGAAAGGCACGAGGTTTGGTGATTTTATGGTAATTCAATTTTGATTTACAAGTTTTGAGTATGTTAAGTTGGTATGTCGATGTCTATTCCTCTATTTCAAGTATGTGTGATAAGTGGAGATTTACTGGGGTCTATGATAGCACAAGTGCATAGATCCGGGCTCCCCATTGGGAATTCTTATTGGGTAAGCAAAAACCAAATAATGTGTCATGGTTGTTGATAGGTGATTTTAATCACATCATTTCAAATGAAGAAAAGAAGGGTGGTTTGGAAAGGGGTGGGTGGTCTTTCTTTCCATTATATTGGGTATGCTGGATAGCCTTTCACGTGGATGAATAATTGAAAAGTTGGTCAAAATGTTAGAGAGCGTCTGGATAGAGGCCTTTGTGATAGTCATTGGTGATTAAGGTTTGCTATTGTAGTTTTGCATCATTTAACTCCATTTGGATATGATCACTCTCCATTGTTTTTGAATTCAATATCAAAGCCAGTCAATTGTAGAGGACAATTTCTATAACACCCATTCTTAGTAAATTGGGAAATTAAGATAATGTAATGTAAATTATATCAATATAGGAACTTTTCATTATCCTGTGGTCCCTATATCAGGACATCAAATTAACTGAGGATAGAAGTTGACCCAGCCATGGGTTAACCTAACCTAACCAAGGTCAACAAAGCCAGTTGGTCAGTGATCCATACATCACCAACTTAATGTGGGGATACATTATGCCAAAACTTGGAATTAATAAATAAAATGATTATTTATTTAATTATAAAGAAATAGAGAAAATATAAAAATAATTTCATAAAATATAGAAAAAAATAAAAGAAAATTATGAAAAATTATTCCACAGAAAATATGACCTAAACATGATGTCTAGGGTCAAATTCACACACTCAAGAGTGTATATATGTGTATGTAAATATATGTAGGGCAAATAAGGCAAAATAAAAAATAATTTTTAAAAAATAAGTAAAAATTATTTTTACCCACCATGTGACCAACACATGATGGGAAATGCTGCTACAGATACTTAATGCGTGTTAGTGAGTATATACGTGTGTATATAAACATATATATATATATATATATATAAGGAAAAGAGGGAGGAAAAGATAGATTGCAGCTTACCCTTTTTAGAGCCCTATTCTTGGCTGCTATACTGGTCATTCCAGCCCCCTTGAGCCCTCCATTTGATGTGAGGTGCATTAAACACTAAGAGAGAACCAATAGTATAACAAACCCATTCAGACCAGAGACTTGTCTACTAAAATTGTGAGAGAAGAAGATGAGTTTTCAACTACTATTTGGTTAAAGAGAAAGAAGGGAGGGAAAATTCAAGAGAAAATCGGGAAAGCCACCAAATAGGTAATAACTCAAATTCTTTTAATTCATTTTAGTTCTTGCATGTATTTTAGACTTAGTGGACCCTTTAGATGATCCTAGAAATCTCTGAAATGGCTGGATCATGGTGAATTGCCATTAAAGGAAGCTTGGAACACTGCCCAAAAATTAGCTTAAATAAAAATCATTTTTGTTTATTAAGACCTAATCTACATGAGGAATGAAACATAAATCACCTTAGAATAGATTAAAAGCCCAAAACCAAACCTCAAAAATGGAGTTGGTGGTTCAACCATTAATGGCCAACCTCTAAAAACTTGAACAAACTTGAATTTTTCAATGGGAATGGAACCCTTAGAGATCAGTGAGCTCGGCCAAACAAAACTCAACATAAATGACATTTAAATGGACATGAAATGAGCCATCCACAATAATGGCTATTGAACCTTAGAAATCCTATAAACTGTCAAATTTGAGGCCTGAAAGGAATGAGGAAACCTAAGTTAGGTGTTTAGGAAGAGGATAAACGAGTTTGATGCCCTGAATCATCCTAGAAACCCACAAAATGGGAAGCAAAATTTCTAGAGTTGGAATGCTACAGTGACAATTGGCCGATAAAGAAGACAACCCTGTTGAGTGAACTCTTGAGTTTGCTCAGCTGAGTTTAACCAAGTAAAGTGAGTTGGGTCGAGTGTGAGTTAACTTTGCCATGTGTCTCCATATGACTGGACCAACTCAATAATGAAATGACATTAGGTAATGTCATTTTGACTTAACCTATTTAAAACCCTAATTTGAAACACTATTGTTTCATGATGGTTTAGCCCTAAATAGTGTCATTTTGTAGACGCCATGCTGATGCAACTCTGATGTACCAGATTGGACCATTTTGATTGTTTTTAATAGTTTGTGCCAATTTAGTTTAAATAGGGCTAGACTGGTTGGTTAACAAGGAAATTTAACTAGTTCAGTGCCTAACCCTAATTCTTGAACCAAAACTTATTTTAATTGAGAACCAACCCTAACAATTTAAGGAAACTATACAAGAGCCCAAGACAGGAACTTTAAAATTCAAAAAAGTCCCTCTAAAATAGGTAAAAATACTATTTACTTTTGGAAATTATATTTTAGCCCCAAAGCTTTATTAAATTATATTAAGGCCCAAATTTTAAATAAATTAATTAAAAAATGGCCCTTTAAATTAGAAAATAGGTATTTTAAAAATGATAAGTTCTGGAAATTGTACTAAGGCCCATAATTTAATGGTAAATTACAAAAGTTCCCTTAAGAGTATCAAAATGACATTTTACCCCTAAACAAATGCAAAAAAGACATCTACATCCATAGAAACTATATTTAGCACAATTAATTCTACGTATGAACAAATTAAGATTCAGAAAAGCCTAGATAAGAAATCTTTAACTCTTCGAACCCGATGGTGGGGTCCATTTTAGCAAATTAAGTTTTTAAATATATAAACGAAGATCGATGGGCACATTTAGTGCAACTTTACAACTTCAGTTAAGCATCCAAACAAGTATAAAAAATTACAAAGCTTCATACTTATGCTTTTATGACTATTCTGGACTCAATGACTAAGTATGTTTAGCCAAATGAGACTCGTAAAAGTATAGATCCTTAAGAAATTCACCATTTAAGTAATATTTAATAAATTTTAATTACTTCGATAGGGCCCACATAAGTTATAGGTGATAGAGAATGGCAAAGAAGGGCTGAATAAAGAAAGTAGATGACAGCGAGGAGAGTTAAGGTAATTAGTTGGAGCCCCTTCATCATCAAGACACTTATTGTCCTTAGGAAAAAGATGAAGAGACAAGGACTTACTTGAGCACAGTCTGAGAACCGAGAAAGTATGGGTGAAAGCTTTCTAAAAGTAGAGTCATCCGATAATGAAGAATGTGACAATGGCTACAAGAAAGCCATAATGAAACCCAAGTAAAGACAGAATGCTAAGTACCACGTGAGTAACCCTGAACCTTGAAATAAGAACTTTTAATTAAAATACAGTTCTTATAGTTTTACGATACTACATATAGTACCTTTACAACTTTATGATACTATATTAAATATTTTAACTACATGTCTTTATCAACATATCCTTTAATGTCTTATATGATATAGATAGTTTAACAAAATGATTTGCAAACATGTCTTTTGCATGAAAATAAATTCCATACAATGTTCATGATAAATAGTCGTGCCCAGTTAGGGGGGTTAAGCCATATTCATGACATAGTCATGTCAGATTGTGGGGTTAAGCCAAGGCTGTGTAAGCCTAGAGCTCTAGATTACGTTTAGTCATTGTCACATCCTATTGGGCACTTCACCAATACACTAACTCTGTTTAGCATATTGATGATGTGTCTAATTGAAAGCCTCATTACATATCCAAGTTGGTTTCATTCAGTAATATAAAGTTATGCAGCGGAATCTGAGCTTATAAAATTTTTTATTTCAATGCAGTCACACTTGGTAGAGCATAAGTAACATAACATCAGAGCTACAACATCATCGGTGAACATTATTCACATTCTAATTTGGCTCTAAGCTGTCACATCAATTTATTTTCTGTCACTTCAAGTTTCTATCTCCATGGTTGGGATACTAATCATCTTCTAGCTAGAGTTTTTGTTCATTGTAACTTACTAACATCTGGATCTGTATCTCCTTAGTCATTCCTGAAAATATACAATATAAAACCCTATGAGCTTAATGAAAAAATCGTGAGTTACACCGGTCCCCTATCATAGGTTTCTGATTTTTCATAACTCTAAAAATTTCATAAAACTTTCATAGATAGCGATAGAAAAAAAATTGTACTGAAAGCTACTAGCATTCTTAAAACATAAACATATAACTGAGAGTTGCAAAATAATTACTTGAAATCATGTAAGAGTTTATGCTAGATAGTTTTGCAAGATAATCATGATATCATAAAATTTGATATTTGTGAGAAAATAATACGTGCCACACTTTCTTAAAACTTTTGTTCTTTAGGACCATAGGTTGTCACATGGTGACCTGAAAATTGAAGCTGTAAAACATTTTGTGCTAAACATCTATAAGCTAAGTCCTTAGCAGATTATAATCTCACCTCGGCGACCTCTATGTAATGTAGAGCTCTAGGCTTACATAGTCCTCACTTACCGGATTTAAAATCTTCATCGAGTCACTTATATCGACTTATCAGAAAGTCTGCTAGATCTTAACCCCTAGCAGGGCATGTAGGGCACATAAAAATTTATACTAAGCAAAATATTTTTTAAGCTATCGATGCTATAATATATTTAAAGAGATGCTACTTAAAAGGATGCAATTTAAATATTTGTCTCGGTATTCTAGAAACAGTCATGCAGTTGAAACATTTAGCATAATAGTTTGCAATATGTTATAAAGCTAAAAATAACTCCATGTAATGTTATAAAGCCGTAAAGAACTCATTTGAATGGAAAAGTCTCTATTTAAAGGTTTAGGGTTATTCACTTGTGGTCCAGAGTTCACAGTCAGTTGCTTACTTAACTTGCCTTGACATTCATCTTATCTCTATTTCCTTGCTATGATCCTAAATCATGGATCAAAATATATTGATACTATATCAGTACATATCTCAGCTTAAATCTTAGCTTACTGAATGTTCTTAGTCTTTACCAGACTTAAATTTTCTATTTAGGATTCCCTTATGGTCTTTAGTTAGGGTTTTTAACACTTTGTAGTTCCTTTGGTGGCTTACTGTAGCTTTTGGGCATTTTGGTCATTTTTCCTGTACATGTCTTATACTATTCGGTAATTTATTTACCTCAACGAACTTTAATTTTTAGTCCAGATGGCCTTTTAACTGTAAGGTCGTCTCTCTTTAAGTTTCCAAGTTCATCTAATTGCTTACTTAAGCTTCAAGGGTAATTTGATAATTTTACCACTCGTACATCGTATCTTAGGTACCTAACTTATCTTAAACGAAGCTAATTTTTAGACTTAGAGGCTTCTATGCACGTTGGTATGAGTTCCTCTTTACTTCCTATACTCTTCTGGTAGCTTCATTTAGTCTAACAGACGTATTCGTCATTTTTCAGTTTGTTTCGGTGTTCTATTTTTCCTAAACAGACATCAGAGTTAGGTTCGAAATGTCGAAGATACTAAATTTTTTGGATCTTAATTTGCTGGAATGTTGAAGCTTTTCTGGATCTTAATTTTCCTATCGGTAGTTGATATTAAGTTTAGGGAAATTTTTTATAATTCTACACCTTCATGCAGGTTCATCTTCGGGTACCCAAATGCTCAAATTGACCTTACTAATATGCTCAGAGCATCCAAAATATTAAATATGCCCCTTTTCTATATTTTTCTGGTCTGTTTGGTAGCCCGTACAACACTAAGGGCTATTTGGGATTTTCACATTTCTAGGTATCTGTATCTTCGGTACCTCATCTGACGAAACATACCCCACTATTGAGTCTAGAATGTCAAAAAATTTTAAGGTAGGTATTTTCATAGTCATCGAGGTTCAATTGATAGCTTAATTAATTATTTATGACACAATTCGAATTATTTCAGTTCAACTATTCATATATTTTGGGGTTTAATTTCCTAAATCGAACTTTGCCATTGAGTCCGAAATGCCTAAAAATGTTGGGTTAAACTCTTCTTACATTTTAATTGGCCTTTATTTGGCCCATTTTAGGCTTAGGGCATTTTAGTAATTTTTCTTAATTTTAAAAGGATTTAAAATAATTTTTAATTATTTTTTTGGGTATTTTGTAATTTGTATAAAATTTGGGGGTTAAAACATAATTTTAAGAAAATATGAACTTAAACCATTTGGTCCGGTCACTTTGTAAGTGAACCAACCCAATTAGGTTAGGAACCAACCAGTCCAACCTGTTGGGTTCGTAACCACAGTGGAAGCGATTTTAAAAATCTATTTGGATCTATTTCTTTACATGAATCATACAATCTTGAAAATTGGGTTAGAATTACCTTGTTTTTGATAATCTTGATTGTTGAAGAAGACTTCTTGAAAAGATTGATGCAATCTTCCTCCTCTTTCTTCTCTAAGTCTTCTCCTTTTTTCCCTTAGGCAAACCGTATCGCAAGAGAGTGGGCACGTAGATCATCGCCGTTCTTAACCGAGACTCAGGTTAAGCTCCGTCTCGGAACCTTGTGGGGTTAGGAGTAAAGCATCCCGAGGTTGGCGCATCTCGTTGGGCGTGGAGAAGCATTGGGAACCCCCATTTCTTTCTTCGGAGCCGTTTCTTTTCCCGTCCCCCCGCCCCGGCATAGCGCTTCGCTTCCGGTTCTTCGGAAGAATCCACTGACTTCTCCCTTCTTCATTGATCTGGGGGGAAAAGGAACCGTCTACCAGTTGGGAAGCTAGACATCAAGTAAGTGGCTTGATGAGGATAACTAAGCTGACACGCCGGAGTTGGCTGCTGGCACAAAAGGGTGGTGCCTTACCGCACCGCAGGCGGACGCGCGGTAGCGTTCGTGGTGGTGCTTCAGGATTCCAATGTACTGCGTCCAAGATCAGAACGAGCTTGCCGGCGGACCACTGCCGTCCCATTCTTGAGTGAGCTGGAGCGCAGCCATCTTATCCACTGAACTAGCTAGAAGCTATCGCTTCGGGTCGAAGCACTAAAAGAAAAGGACCGGGAAACGCGGCGGCATAGGAACCACGGGACCCCCCTACTAGTAAAGGGAAAACGGAAGCGTGCATACCTCTTATTTTTGTCTAGCACAAAAATTTATGATAAATGGTTCCCTACATATCATATATATAGGGCTTAATTAGGACAAAAGAAGGGATCTAGTGGGTCCCACTAAGTTAGCTTCTAATTAGTCAATTAAATCTTAATTATCTCATAATTAATTTTAATTGACTAATTAATTTCAATTAACTCCACTATATAATTGAACTTGTACTCTAGCTTAGTAGAATAGAGTAAACCCATATATACTATACTTTTGTAGTTGGCCCTTCTACATGGATACTAATAATCAGGATTATACTGTCAAATTAATTCTCTAATTATTTTAAGAACCTAATTCAACAATTATTAATCACTTGCGATTAGTCATCATTTTAATAAACAATTTACTGAAAAGACTGGATCCGAATTTTAGTGATTAACCCATTGAATTAGCACAAATGTGATATCCATTTCTCTAATATATAGTGTGTAGATTCCATCTTGAGAATATGTATTCCCACAGTCTAAATAATGACTTCCCAAGATACCGGTGTATTGATCTAAAAGACCTCAATCATTGGTAACTCAAAGTCATCACTATTCAGAACTTGAGTTCACTATCCTCTCAAGATTAAGAGCTTACTGCGAATAGTGAATAAGAAACTTATTAATGGTGACTGTTCCAACTAATGTGTTTCTTATAGTGATCCAATTCTGTGTATTCCCAATATATCAATACAATAACCTAGAGTCCATTACTCAGATGGTTGAGATAAACTAGCTTATCACATAAAGGTTAACTGTATTACAGCTTTACACATAAGATGTCTAGTCTTATCAATAGTCGCGAACAATTCTACAATTTCCTATATAAGCAATTCATATCTCCTTTGTATAAATCTTATTTATACACATGAACCACTCCTAATGACAATTCAAGGACTAATCATCTTATGATATAAAGAAATATCCAAATATATGATAATATGAAACTCAATAATAAATCAAATCTATTAAATAATAATTCAATTGTCTTGGATATGAGGGCACAGATCCTAACAAACTCCCACTTACACTCACATCAATTCCCTATAACATCTGATACCCATCCTATCTACATGAAGCTCAAAAATTTTAGAAGGTAAAGCTTTAGTGAAAGAATTTACAAGATTATCCATAGATGCCACATTGGTGACGATAATGTTTTTGCGCTGAACGATTTCTCTGATGAGGTGATATTTGAAATCTATGTACTTTCCACCCTTGTGGTTTCTTAGCTCCTTGGATTGAGTTACAACTCCACTATTGTAACAATAAAGGATTATAGGCAACTGATACTATGTTACCACTCCTAGTTTCGAAAGGAACTTCTTGAGCCAAACAGCTTCCTCAGCTACTTTAGAGGCAGCTACATATTCCGCTTCAGTGGTTGAGTTAGTAATACACTATGCTTGACACTTCTCCAACTGATAGCTCCATCACCAAGAGTAAACACATATCTTGAGGTTGAGTTTCTAGAATCTTGATCCAACATAAAGTCAAAATCTGTGTAGCCAACTGGAACTGGATCACCAACCTCGTATCTCAACATATAATCTCTAGTCCTTCTCAAGTAATTGAGTATATGTTTCACAGCAATCAAATGATTTGGTCTTGGATTAGATTGATATCTGCTGACCATGCCCGCTGCAAAACAAATATCTGGTCTAGTATAAAGTATAGCGTATATAAGGCTTCCTACAGTTGAAGCATAAAGAACACCTTCATGCCTTCCTCTTCCTCAAGTGTTTTAGGACACTAATTCTTGGACAGAGGTACTCCTATGCCTAAAAGGCAATAAGCCTTTCTAGGAGTTATGCATTGTAAACTTGACAAGAATTTTGTCTATATATGCAGCTTAAGATAAGCTTAACATCCTATTCTTCCGATCTTGCAAAAGCTTAATCCTGAGGATGTAACTAGCTTCTCCTGTAGTCCTTCACGTCAAACTGATTCACTAGCCAAACCTTTATCATAGACAACACCCCTACATCATTCCTAATGAGTATTATATCATCCACATACAGAACTAGAAACACCACCACGCTTCCTTCACTCTTCCTATATGTAATAACCCGAAAATTTTTTTTTTTTAAATATAAAATTTTCTTGGTTATTAAATTAAATTTTTTTTATGTTATGGTTATTATTATTATTATTATTATTATTATTATTATTATTATTATTATTATTATTATTATTGTGTGAATGTAATGTGTGTATGATTATGTGTAAATATATATATATATATATATGTGTGTAAGGTGTGTGTGTATTAAACATGTGTGTGATACATGTGTGTGTGTAATTATATGTATATATGTATACATATATATATATATATATATATATATATACACAAATCAGGTGGTGCAAGTGGGTGTGTGTGTACGGGTGAGTGTGTGGATGAGGGTGTGTGTAGAGATTGAGTGTTGCACACTAAATAGGGCATAGAGTAGCTGGCAGTATGTTGGTGGTGTGTGTAAGAAGGTTATCAGAGGGTGCATAGGTCTGGTAGAGAGAGAGAGAGTAGAGAGACAAATAATGGAGAGAGAGAGAGAACCGTCAAATGGTGTATACATGTATATATGTATACACTGCATAAAGTTGAAATAAAATCAGAGGGAAAGAGAGAAAATGAGGGACTTGGGAGCTTAAACCAGAGGTGGAGTGAAAGAGAGAAAGAAGGTTCGGACACTGAGAAAATCAGCCAACAAAGGTGAGTGGGTTCGGTTTGATTTCTCATTTCTTTGCATGATTAATTGCTTTGAGCTTAGGGCCTTGTAGTGTATGAAATGTGAATTTTTTTTACAAGAAGAACGATTGAAAAATGTTGAGAAATCAGTTAGAAATTCAAAGTTGCTGGTTGTTAGAGATAATCGGAACCCTATTATTTTATGTGTAAACCTTGAAACAAATGATGGGGAAGAGTTTCTGTGTGGTGCAGAAAACCAAAGGAAAAAGAAATGGTGAAAAACAGTAGAGAAATAAGTGCGAAATCAAAAAAATTACAGTTGGCCGGAGATTCGGCCATGGGCCTTTGGGCCCTATTTCGTGAAGATCTAGTGGTTTAAATCAAAAACTAAACCTAGATATGAAACCCTTGGGAGAAAATGAAGAAAACTGCATTTTGAAACCTTGAAAATATCGCCGAAAAACAGTTGCCGGCGCCGGAGAAGGCGCCGGAGCCCTACCGGAGGTTCGCCGGAAAAATGGGGAAGAAGGGGACTGTGCGGGTCGGGTTCCGGGTCGGGTCGGGTCGGGTTCGGGCGGGGCTGAACCGCCCCTGCCACATGTCGCGCTGGTGTTTTAAATTAAAAAGGGATCGGGTCTGTTTGGTTACGGACTTAAGAAATCAAAAATTTAAATTGAAATAGGAACAGGGATATCCTATCCCTGTTCTGGATAAGTCCCTGTTTGGGTAACCGAATTGGGAATAGTAAATTTTGATTAATTATAATTTTGACCTTGAACCTTTTGAAAATTGAACCTTAACCCAGAACTTTAAGAAATCTGATTTTGAACCCCAGAACTTTGATTAATTATGTTTGACCCCCCATGAATAAAATATTAATAAATTATTAATTAAATTAATTTAATTAATTAAATATTCAAAAATATCCTGGAGTCCAAATGGGATAAGTCATTAGTGTATTTTGACTATCTCGACCATTCCGAGACCAATGGTGAGGTCTGTTTTACGAGACGGGGTCCCAAAAAAATAAAAGACCCGCATGAACCTTTAAAATTACCAAAATGCCCCTAGATTAAAGTACAGTCAAACGAACTCAGAATTAAGTCACGAAATGTGAGGACCCGTGAAAAGTGCAAAATGACCGTTTTGCCTTTTTGAACCCCGGTGTCCGAATTGAGTTCTACGAAAACCTAAACTTATTTTCTTCAACGTCCTAGAACCAATGGTAGAGTTAAATTTAGCAGAATAGAAACCTATGAATTAAAGACATAAAATTTGATGAATAGCATAAATTCAAATGACAATAGACTGAGTTGAAATTTATGCTTTTAGGGACACTGACAGGACAGGGGAGGGCGATTTGATCTCCTGCATTTTCATTTGCCGGTTCAGTTACATATAGTGCACGATCTTCTAGGGTTGATACCAACCCATCAGGTATGGTGTTTTGCTAATGTTAGAAATGAAGTTAAGTTAGGAATATTTGTGAATGACTAGAATGACTTATGTGCTTATGTGGAATGTGTTTACTTGATGATTTAGGGTTGATTGCTCACATGCTTGCATGTCACTTGTACTTTATGAAAATCTAGTGAATGATGAATGTGAATCATGATATGTGTTTAAGTTGATAAGATGAGATATGCTTGCATATGGAATTGACTGATGATTTATATGTTATTGTTCGAGCATGCTATATTATTGATAGCCATGTTCATTGAGATTGCATTGGCATATTGGCATATGATGAATCCTTTGAGAACATTGTCACGCCCCAAATTCCAGCGAACCCGAGGCGTGAGTAACGAGACAAAAAGAAATAAAATAATAAAGGAATAAAAGATAATTAAGGACTGATCTCATACATTCTACATGCTGTTTTGATACATACATAAGGTCTGGTTCATTTGTTCACAACATACTAAAATAAAATACAATCTCGGGCTTATGCCTTTACACGATATCGAAAAGCGCCCCTTGGGCCCAACATAATCCCCAATCAGACCGTCTCTATGTCTCGTACAGCTGGGACGTCATCTGAAATGTTTGCCCCACTAAAGGGGTCAGCTCAACATGCTAGTACAATATAATGCTAATGCAAGAAACAAAACTAAGGTCGTGGCATGTGCAAGTGTACAGTTATTTCTATATGGCATTCGATATCATGATGGCAGTATATAAACAGTATACAGTATATGAGTAGCATGCGTGACACACCCATGCAACTCTATGCCACCCATGTCTCATGATACGGTCATTCTCCGCTGGCATGAGTACCGCCACTTATGTCTCACTTCACGGTCCGGAATCCGTCAGGCTTGCAAGTACCTAATGGCCGATTTTGGGTTTTTCACCACAGGATCTGCACCCTCATAATGCAAAGCACCAAGTGCTTAACTCACGCCATGTCCAAGGAATCACACTATGCCAATATGCTCTGGTTTCACCATGTCATAATGTAATCTCAATGATGCATCCCATTCATACTCAAAGCATGCTTTCAAGTACATGTTTCATAATGTCAACAGTTCTCAAAGCATATAATTCACACACTACACTAACACATGCAGTATACACATAATCATCATCCACATCAGCAAGATAGCATGGAACACATAAGCATGTAAACATTCAAGCAACAAGTGAACAATCAAGGCAGCAAATCAAGTATTCCTAATCTTAGTTCTATTTCTTACTTAGCACAATATATCGTACCTGTAAATCGATCTCAACTCAAGGAGGTGTACTCGAAGTATGGTAGAATCACAGTGGGAATATCGAAGGTCAGATCACCTTCTCCTTGCCCTCTTGAGTCCCTAAAATCATAACA
Source organism: Nyssa sinensis (assembly GCA_008638375.1). Classification (NCBI taxonomy): domain Eukaryota; kingdom Viridiplantae; phylum Streptophyta; class Magnoliopsida; order Cornales; family Nyssaceae; genus Nyssa; species Nyssa sinensis. Next base: position 23,810,571 of record CM018039.1, on the reverse strand, counting down.
GGTAATTCAGTTCATTGTCATTTGAATTCATTCTATTCATCAAATCTTATGTCTTTAATTCATAAGTTTCTATTTTGCTAAATTAGACTCTACCATTGAGTCCGGAACGTCGAAGAAAATAAGTTTAGGTTTTCGTAGAACTGAATTCGGACATCTGGGTTCAAAAGGGCAAAACAGTCATTTTGTACTTTACATGGGTCCTTACATTTCATGACCTCTTTTCACAAATCGGACTCCACGGTTGAGTCCGGAATGCTCGAGATAATAAAGTTTCACTATTTGTTTACTAAATTCGGAGTTCGTTTGACTGTACTTCAATTCAGGGGTATTTTGGTAATTTTATATGTTACTACGGGTCTTTTATTTTTTCGGGACCCCGTCTCGTAAAACGGACCTCACCATTGGCCTCAGAATGGCCGAGATAGTCAAAATACACTAATGACTTGTCCCATTTGGACTCCGGATTATTTTAGAATATTTAAATAATTAAATTAATTAATTAATTAATTAATTAAATTATTATTTTATTAATATTTAAATCAGGCGGGTCAAATCATAATAACTAATAGTTTTAGGGGTCAAAGTATAATTATTTAAAGTTTTTGGGTCAAAGTACAATTTCTAGAAAAAGTACAGGGTACTTTTGTAAATATTAAAAGTTCAGGGGTATTTTTGTAATTGTGAAAACCCTTATTCCCCATTCGGATAACCAAACAGTGACAGAACAGGGATAGGATATCCCTGTTCTGATTTCAATTCCTATTTCCATTTCTTATGCTCGTAACCAAACGCCCTCAAATTCAAATTTTAATTTAAAACAGTAGGCCGACACGTGGCAGGGGTGGGTCGGCCTTGGCCCGACCCGAAGCCCAGACCTGACCCGAGACTCGAACCCGACCCAGAATAGTCCCCCTTCGTCCCTCGTTTTTCCGGCGAACCTCCGGTCGCCTTCTCTGGCGACGATCGCCGGAAACTGCAAAATTTGATTTTTCCAATTTGATTTTCTTGGCCTTTTTAGGGTGGTTTTTGATCCTAGATGGACCTAAGGTAATTTCAGAACACTCCAACACTGTTTTGGACCTTCCAAACCGAAGGAATGGTCCCATTATTTCTTGTTACCAGTTTTTCTGGCCAACTGGTAAACACTCATGTTTGTGACTTTTAGTCACTGCCCTTGCCCCATTTCGACTCCAAACATTTCCTGTATCTATGAGAGTTAGATCTAGGCCATTAGATTAAGTTTTGAGGCAAGAAAAACGCACCAACCCGATTATCCTGCCCGACCTGCAACTCCCTTTTCCTCTCTCATTTCTCAACCATTTTGGTTGATTCTTGTCCCTAAATTCTCCATATTTCATACTCTTTCTAACCCTATACGCAAAATAAATTAATCATGCTAAAAAGAATTCAGAACAGAAGGTGGCTCACCTTGGCTTTGGTTTCTCTCTCTAGCCGACCTCCCTTTCTCTCTCCTACTTCACCTCTGGTTCAAGCTCCTTGTTCCCCTTCTGTCTCTCACTCTCTCCTTCTTTTCTTCCTCTCTTTACTCTTATTTCCCACTCAGCCGTGCACACAAATGAATATATTACACACACATACACACACATCCTCTCTCTCTCTCTCTAAGGCCAGACCTAACCCCACTGTTCTGGCCTGCACCTGCCACCCCATACCCTGAATCCCACTCACACACACAATCACAAGCCTCACCCCTTTGAGTGTGCAACACTCAATACACACTCACACACACACGGCACACACATCACACACAATGCACACATGCACTGATTTACATATATATATATATATATATATATACTCACATATAATTATACACACATACATGTATCACACATATGTATAATACTCACACATTTTACCCATATATACACATAATTATGCACACATTATATTCTTTCATAATAATAATAATAATAATTCTAATAATAAAATAAATAACCACGAAAATTTATATATTTTAAAAAAAAAAATTTCGGGTTATTACAAACATAGTGTGGGTTGAGCATTGCATTATGAGGGTGTAGATCCTGTGGTGAAAAACCTAAAATTGGCCATTGCATCGGGGAGTACCCGGAAAAGAGACATGGGTGTGGCATAGAGTTGTGCATGGGTGCGTCATGCATACCATTCATATATTACTGCGATGTTTTGAATGACATTTAGAGATAAATGTACACTTTGCACATGCCACGCCTTAGTTTTATTTCTTGCATTAGCACTTCATCATACCAGTAGTTGAGCTGACCCATTCGTGGGCAACATTTTCAGATGAGGACCCTCCAACTATTTGAGACCCAGTGATGCTTTGATAAGAGGAGACATTTGTTATGTTTTGGTCCGTGGGACCTATGTTTTGTAATGTAAGGGCTTAAGCCCGAATGACCTATGAACGATGTATTCATGTTATCTTATGTATTGATGGGGATGGATTCATGTTTAGTGGATTTATTTACCTTGTCCTTTTATTTATTTTATTTTCTGTCTCGTCAGTCGCGCCTCGGGTTTGCCGAAATTCGGGGCGTGACACTATACACACAAGGTTCATTCGGGTTTTGATCAAAACTAAATGACTTGATTGCCTGATCAAATCAGATGTTCCAACTTCAAGAAGCTTGCTTAAGTCCATAAATGGACTTATGCAGCTTGCATACCATATGCTCTTGGCCCTTAGCTATGAAACCATCTGGTTTCATCATATAGATGTCTTCCTCAAGATAGCCATTCAAGAATGTTGTCTTGACATCCATTTGCCAAATCTCATAATCAACATGAGTTGGAATGAATAAGAGAATCCAAATAGACTTAAGCATAGCAATTGGTGAAAATTTTTTCTCATAATCGCTACTCTCTTTTTGAGTAAACCCTTTCACCACCAGTCTAGCTTTAAAAGTCTCAACTGATCCATTGAGTCCTCTCTTTCTCTTGTAGATCCAATTACAACCAATTGGTTTAATATTGGTAGGTGGTTTCACAAGTTCCCAGACTTAATTAGAATATATAGATTCCATCTATACTTTCATAGCATTTTGCTAAAGTTCCGAATCTTTATCAGAGATTGCCTCATCGTAGCTACTAGGATCTAAAACATATTCATCTGAGATAGACTCTCCTAAGAACATGTACTTATTAGGTGGCTTGACAGTCCACCCACTAGGACATGGCTCTGGTGTAATAGAAGATGTTGGAATAGAGGCAGCTAGTCCATGATTATCATTTGTTTGAGGAAAAGAAGAAGCATCTGATGTTTCTTTTAAGGTGATCTTACTCTTGGGCTTTTGATCCATAATATAATCATCCTCTAGAAAGATAGCATTCATGCTAACGAATACCTTCTGCTCACTGGAATTACAAAAGAGCCAGCCTTTTGTCCCTTTAGGATAGCCAATGAAATAGCTCAATTCTGATCTTGGTTCCAACTTGCTAGTCTTTCCTTTCAGCACATAGGCTAGACACCCCCAGATTCGGTAGTGGTTTAGACTTGGCTTGAGCCGAGTCCAAAGCTTTACTGGAGTCTTGAGAGCAGACTTAGTTGGAACTGAATTTAGAATATATACCGTTGTCTCCTAACGTGTACCCTCAAAGGAATATAGGCAATTAAGAATAACTCATCATTGACCTTACCATATCTAAAAGTGTCACGTTTCTCCTTTCTACTACACCATTCTGCTGAGGCATGCCAAGTGCAGACAATTGGGATAAAATCCCATTATCCAACAAATGCTGACTGAAGTCACTAGAGAGATATTCCCCAACTTGATCAGATCGAAGTGATTTTGTGCTCCTATCTAATTGCTTTTCCACTTCTGCCCAAAACTCTTTGAACTTTTCAAAGGCTTCTGACTCGTGGTACAATAGATAGATATAACCATATCTAGAGTAATCATCAGTAAAAGTGATGAAATACTCATAGCCGCCTCTAGCCCTAATATTTAAGGGTCCACACACATCAATATGGATTAACTCCAATCCTTCTTTGACCCTGTTTCCCTTTGAAGCAAAGGGTCTTTTGGTCATCTTTCCTTCTAAACAGGATATACAGAGTGGCAGTGGTTCAACAACCAAGAAAAACAAAGTACCCTCCTTTACCAGTCTATTAATCCTATCTAGATTAATATGACCTAGCCTCAAGTGCCAAAGATAAATTGAATTAGTAGAAGAAACGTTTCTTTTAAGTGGTAAAGTTTGTGATGGTTCATTCTTTTTGGTGTCATGTATCTCATACATCTTAGGAGTAATCAAATAACGACCATTAACTATTGTGCCAGAGTATATAAAAGAACCACTATATTTAATAACAACATTTGAATTAAAATAAACTGAATAACCTTGTTTTATTAAACTTGAAACTAATAATAAGTTTCTTCTAATGCCAGACACATGTAAGCAATTATAAAGTACAAGTGTCTTATTTGAAGAAAAACTAAACTAATTACTCCTACTAACACCGCAACAACTTTTGCTTATGTTCCCTAAGTACAAGATAATCTCTCCATCACTTAGCCATCTGGTCTCCCGAAACCCCTTCAACGAATTATAGATGTGATTAGTTGCACCAGAGTCTACACACCAAGAATCTGAAGTACCCACTATATAGCTTACTTTAATAACAAGTGATTCGATTATACCTATGTTTTTTTCTTGGCCAGATAATCTGGTCAGTTTCTCTTCCAATGCCCCATGAACCTGTAGTGGAAACACTTTCCTTTGGGCTTAGTGGTTGCTTATATGGTTGCCCCTTTCTTCCCTTTTTCGACACCCTTTTAGGACCCATATTTCCCTTAGAGTTTTTGGGGTTCTGTTTCCTCTTTCACTTGCCCTTGCCTTTGGGCTTAGGCTTAAAAGAAGAAACCTTAACCACATGAGCACTAGGATGGCTTTTGATAATACCCTTTGTTGCTTGTAAAGAGCTCAAAAGCTCAACCAAAGTCAAATTTATTTTATTCAGGTTATAATTGAGTTTAAATTGATTAAAAGAGTCAGGTAGCTACTCAAGGAAAATATCAACCTAGGACTCAACATCAATTTCAGCCTCTAGAACTTCCAACACATTTAAAAGTCAATCATTTTTAAAACGTGTCTTACTAGAGTTCCTTCTGCCATCTTAGTGTTCATGAGTGCTCTTATGGCACTTTGCCTAGCAAGATGCCCTTGATCCCCAAACATCTCCTTTAAGTTAAGGATCATATCCCTAGCTGTTAGGAAACTCTGATGCTGATGCTGTAAAACACTTGACACTGAAGCTAAGATATAGCAACGTGTCATCTCATCAGCCTTAACCCACTTAGAATAGCGGTCATTGTCCTCTTAGGGAGCATCAGCCCCTAGAAGGTTTGGGCTATCCATAGTAATCACTTATTTGTACCCCTCTACAGTAAGAACAATATCCAAATTCTGTTTCCAGTCCACATAGTTAGGTCTAGTCAACTTATTTTCTTTCAGGATGATAGCAAGTGGGTTAAATAAAGACATATGAGAATCATATATACATACATTAGCATGAATGTAAATGAACAGTAAATTAACTTTTGCTCTCATGAATGCATAGTGGTACCCTCAAGCCACTATCAATGAATGCATTCGAACCTAACCTTATAAACAACACATTTCGTGGGGAAGACAATATCATTCATATGATTAGGAGGAACATCATATCTTATATGATTTCACTATCTAGATATCTAATGTCAATGAAACATATTTTTCAATATCCTTTGGTCTTCAAAAGACAATGATAGACTTTGTGGGGAGAATATCATTCCCTTTTGATCAAGTGTATACCATTATCTCAAATAAAAGATAACAGTTTCAAGTAGTGTCGCCGTGGGGAGATCACCCTCACTCTGTCTCTTTATATTCTATCCTAAGAGGTTCATACTTGTAACCAACCAAATAGTCACCCTCCGTGGGCACTTATTTTTTTCTTTGTATGCGCCGATAATGGAAGACTGTGGGAGCTTTCTTAAAGTATCATTCTCCCACTTGTTTTTATAAATTGAGGATGTTTATTATACAACACATGCATAATTACATTAACCTATTCATGGATCAAAATTAATCATGTGATTTCATGAAAATAAACGTGCAAGTATAAAATTAAAATTATCTCTCATGGCCAACTAAAATTCTTGACAGCAGGCTCTGTACTTCCATTGGTCTTCTTGATGGCTCCCATCCCTTTAGCTCTTTTTTTAGAAATAAAATAAATACATGAAGAACCTACACCTACATACGTGAGCTTACATTTAATCTAAAATTAAAAATTAATAGGTTAAGGAAACTAATGGAGCTTGCCCATTCGCGGGAAAAATTTTCAAGTCCATTTCCCTTTATAACTAGCCTCAAAACTAATTAAATTAAATACAATACCTAATGGCCAGCCATGAGAGATAGGATACATCCATTCACATAAATGAACAATTCAAATATAAGAAATAAAATATTAAAGCATTTAAATATGTAGTTAATCATATACATCACCCATGTATATTTAGAGTATACTAAGATTTAATCCATGCGTCCAAGAACCCATATAGGTCAAGTCTCACTTAACTAATAATTTTAAATCCAACATATTTTGGTATCAAATACCCATGTGAATCATATACCTATAATATAAACAATGGATATATAAAATTGAGCCATTGGGTATCATATACCCAAATAGTTAAAAATAATAATTTTAGTAAAATATATAATGTCAAATATTATATATTTATATATATAATATTTTTGATGTGCCAACCATTGATATCAAATACTCAAGCAATTTAATAAATTTGGGTATCTAATACTTAATTAAAATAATAATTTATATTACTGTCAAGATTGTCTATCCATGAGTATCATATACCCATAATAAAAAAAAAAAACAAATATATAAAATAAAATTTGAGTCCATTAATTTAACCCAAACAATTTAGTAAAATTAATTTCTAATCAACATGAATATCCAATACCCATGCCCAATAATTAAAATAATTTACTAATAAATAAATAAATAAATATATATATATATATATACGTAACATCTTATCATATGTTATATATATACATATACATCTACATATATATATATATATATATATATATATAAAGAGATTTCCATGAATTCGTTGGGTATTCAGAATCATTAAACAAGAATTGCCCCCCCCCCCCTTTTTTTTTTTAATAACAGCATCAGCCCCCTGCCACGATTTCCCCTATGTAGAGGAAGCCACCGCAAGTTATTATATTATCTTATATAACACCGTAACGCAGCCACCGTGTACAGAACTTGGGTAAGACCACCGGCCACATTGGGGGAGCGAACCGAAAAACTCAGCTTTGCAGAGCGGGCCAATTTCTCGTACTGTGAGGAATTTTATTTTGTTTCTAATTTTTTTTTCTTTTCAAAATTTCAACTGCAATTTAGTTTTTCATTGATGCACACAGTTGGTATCTTATATCAATAATTCTTCAACCACAATTCCATTACTTGGTAAGATGATAATAAAAATTAAATTATTTAATTAATTCATCTCTATGAGTATCAAATAAGGATTCAATCTTTGTATTACCAGATTGTATTAAAAAATTTCATTATAAAATAACCATTTATTTTAATTGAGATGCATGAATAGATTTAGAACAAGTAAATATAACCTTCAAAATTAATGAATTCATGTAAAGTTGCTCTAATACCAATTCTTGGGTTTGTAACCACAACGAAAGTGATTTCAATAATCTATTTGGATCTATTTCTTTACATGAATCTTACAATCTTGAAAATAGGGTTAGAATTACCTTGTTTTTGATAATCTTGATTGTTGAAGAAGACTTCTTGAAAAGATTGATGCACTCTTCCTTCTCTTTCTCCTCTAGGTCTTCTCCTCTTTTTCCTTAGGCAAACCGTATCGCAGGAGAGTGGGCTGCTTCTTATTTTTTTCTAGCACAAAAACTTATGATAAACGGCTCCCTACATATCATATATAGGGCTTAATTAGGGTAAGAGAAATGATCTAGTAGGTCTCACTAAGTTAGCTTTCAATTAGTCAATTAAATCTTAATTATCTCATAATTAATTTTAATTAATTGACTAATTAATTTCAATTAACTCCACTATATAATTGAAATTTCACTCTAACTTAGTAGCATAGAGTAAACCCATATACACTATACTTTTGCAGTTGACCCCTTTACATGGATACTAATAATCAGGATTATACTATCAAATTAATTCTCTAATTATTTTAAGAACCTAATTCAATAATTATTAATCACTTGCAATTGGTCATCATTTCAATAAACAATTTACTGAAAAGACCGGATCTAGATTTTAGTGATTAACCCATTGAATTAGCACAAAGGTGATATGTCACGTCCCGAATTTTCACAAACCCGGGGAGTGAGTGAGATAAACAAAAAGGAAATAAGTAAAGACAATTACATGCATTTCAATATTGACCCAATTCATGTTTTGATACTAATCCATAATGCCTTGCTTGTTGTTTCATAACATACAAATAAACATGAAATAGTCTAGGGCTTATGCCCTTGTACAACATCAAAATACGCCCACGGGCCAAATGTAGTTCCAAGTGTTTTCTTTCATTAAGACCTCATCGAGTCTCATGTAGCAGGGTCATCATCTGAAATATAATATCCCACGAATGGGTCAGCTCAACTGCTGGTATGACATAATACTAATGCAAAAAATGAGATTAAGGCGTGGCATGTGCAAAGTGTACATTTATAATCTAGATGTTTTCAGTTCATTAATACGATGCAATGAAAATATACATGACACACTCATGCACTCTATGCCACACCCATGTCTTGTTTACGGACCGCATCCGATGGATCTGAGTACCAATTCTCGTGTACGGGCCTCCCCCGATGGATCTGGGCACCAATGCAATGGCCAATTTTGGGTTTTTCACCATAGGATCTACACCCTCGTAATGCATAGCACCACGTGCTCAACTCACACCATGTTTCTAAAGGATTCACCATATGCCAAGATGCTTTGATTTTACCATACAATAATATAATCTCAATGAAGCATGCTTTAAACAATATATCATACCCGATGCAACAATAATATTTAACTCACAAACTTATTCCACATGAATACATATCTCATACTGTCAATCTAAACACATGGTTACAATTCACATTCATCACTTCACTAAATTCTCAAAGAATGTAAGAAACACATAAGCACGTAAGAAACAAACTCCAAGTTATCAAATAAACGTATTCCAAACAATTCCCCAACAATAGTTAAGCATGCAAGTCATTCAATTTACTCATAAAATATTCCTAAACTTAATCCTATTTCTTAGATTAGTAAAACATCATACCTAATGGGTTTGTCTTAACCCTAGGAAGTCGTGCCCACTATGTGGCTAAACTAAACAGTGAGAATGTAGAAGGTCAGGCCGCCTTCTCTTTTCCTTTCAGTGTTCCTAAAAGCATGAAGCATAACTCAGTCTATTGCTACTTGAATTATGTTATTCATCAAATTTTATGCTTTTATCTCATGAGTTTCCATTTTACTAAAATAGACTCTACCATTGAGTTTGGAACGTCGAATAAAGTCGGTTTAGCCTTTCGCAGAATTTAATTTGAGTGTCTAGGCTAAAAAGGGCAAAACGGTTATTTTATAGTTTTACGAGTTCTTACTTCTTGAGGACTCTTTTCATAAATCGGACTTCACAATTGATTCCAAAATTCTCGAAATAATAAAAATTCACTATTTGATTACTTTAATCGGAGTTCGTTTGACTGCTTTTTAACTCAAGGGAATTTTGATAATTTTTAATGTTCCTACTGGTCTTTTATTTTTTAGGACCTCGTCTCATGTCACGGACCTCACCGTTGGATTCAGAATGGTCGAGATAGTCAAAATACACTAATAACTTGTTCCATTTGGACTCCAGACCATTTCGTGATATTTAATTTAATTTAATTAATTTATTATTATTATTACATAATATATACATATTTGTGGCTTAAAAAGGCACGGGATTGTCCTATCCTAACCGGTTCCACGCACCACATTTCACGCACCCCACCACGGTTTAAGTTGTAGGGGCTCAGCCCCTGCACATTTTTTTAATTTATGTTTTGGGCCCAAACAACGAACAGCGTCCCAAACCAAGGATAGGTTATCCAGCCCCCCCCTCAGTTTATCTCATTCCCATTTTATATTCCCCCAAGCAAACAAGCCTAATTCCTTTTTAATTTAAAACATGAAACGATGCCGCTTTGGGTATCCAATACCTGCGGATGGGTTGGATCTAACCCGACCCGAACCGGTCCAGACCCGAAACCCATAAACAGTTCTTCTTCCTCCCCAATTCTCCGGTAGGGTTACCCTAGGGTTCCATCACCATCTCCAGCGATGGACAACTTTTTTCGGCCATATTCTGACCTAAATCAAATGCAGTTTTCTTCTATTTTTCATAAGGATTTCATATCAAACCTTGGTTCCATTTTCATGACTGTTCCCCCATTGTTTTAACCCCATTTTAATTCTAAATGCTTTCTGCACTCAAGAGGAACATTTCCTCATCATTTAAACAAGTTTTTAAAGTATTAAACTCACAAATTTGATTATCCATGCTGACCTGCAACTACTATTTTCTAACTCATTTCTTAATCATTTTAGTTAATTCTTCTTGCATTAAATTCCATTTCACATGCTCTACAAGACCCTATCATTCAAACTAATCATCATGCTTTAAAATTGAAAAACCAGAACTGAGCCAACTCACCAAGTTTTCTGGATCATTCTTGTTGCAGCTTCTCTCCTCTTCTTCCTCCCTCTTAGTTCACCTTCTGAACTCCTTCCAACTGCTCTCAGTTTCTATTTCTTATCCTTGCTTCTTCTGCCCTTCTCTCTCACCAACGGACACATATGTATATACATACATCATACTCTCTCTCTACTCTATCTCTCTACATCAAACCTGCACAAACTCAACAGCTACACCTCTTTCTGACTTCTTTTTTTCCCTTTTTTCACCTTGCATTAAATGTATTGCTTGCATTTTTGGTTTATATATATATTATCACACTCACCACTACACCCTCAGTCGTCACACACACACACAACAGTACACAACCACACATACACACACCCAGGCTGTCTCCCACCTTGTGTATATATATATATATATATATATATTTAAACACATGTACACATAAAATATATAATACCATATACATATACATATATACATATACAATACACCACTCATACACATTTCATACATACACACATTCATATTAAAAAAAAATTTATTTCAAAAAAAAAAATTTTTGGATCTTTACATGATATCCATCTCTCTAATATATAGAGTGTAGATTGTATCTTGAGAATATGTGTTCCCACAGTCTAAATAATGACTTCCCAAGATACCGCGGTGTTGATCTAAAAGACCTCACTCATTCGTAACTCAAATTCATCACTATTCAAAACTTAAGTTCACTATCTTTTCAAGATTAAGAGCTTACTACGAATAGTGAATAAAAAACTTATTAAAGGTGACAGTTCCAACTAATGCGTTTCTTATAGTGATCCAGTTCAGTATATTTCCAATACACCAATACAATAACCTAGAGTCCACTATTCTGATGGTTAAGATAAACCACCTCGATCATCACATAAAGGTTAATTGTATTACAATTTTACAAATAAGATGTCTAGTCTTATCAATAGCCGCAAAAAATTCTAGAATTTCCTATAAAAACAGTTTGATCTCCTTTGTATAAATCTCATTTATACACATGAACCAGTCCTAATGACAATTCAAGGACTAATCATCTTATGATATAAAGCAACATCCAAACATATGGTAATATAAAACTCGATAATAAATCAAATCTATTAAATAATAATAAAATATCTTGGATATGAGGGCACACATCTTAACACAACCGACTCAGGAGGTCATTTTAACGTCAACACTCACTTATTGAAACAAAGTCATTTTGCCTAATGCTAGATCTGTTTTAATGCGGGTCGAACCCGACCCGACCCAAAATTACTAGTCATCATCTTCTTACTTGCGATGTTACTGTTCTTGTGAAACCTTAATGGTTTCAGTCATTATTTTGTGCATTTTCAAGCCTATTTTCTCTCTACTTACAATCCCATTCCATTTCTGAGAGCCTTACCTTCCATTTAGCATTAACATAGGGTTTTGAATTGAGCTAAAAAGCTCCATCTATTGATCATGGATGCTTCTGAATAATTCTCTATATCTCACTCTTTTATTACCTATTTTGCATGTTTCTTTTTTATTTGAAATCCTTGTTTAATGGGCTTGCATTCCCCCCATCCATGGGATCAAGCTTAGGGCTTAATTTCAGCATTATCAATTTTTGGTAGGTTTCGGTTTTTGGCTTGTTCTAGCTAATATTTGAGCCATTTCACATGATTTCTTTAGTTTCATGAATCATTTTCCATCTAGATTATGTTCCAATGATTGAAGAAATGTTTGATTCAGGTCAATTTCTAGGTGTAAAGATTCGAAAATTTGGAATAAAAAAATTTTTTTTTTAGAACACTGCGAATGTCCCTAATTCCTAATTAATTTAAATTTTGAAAAAAAAAATTAATATAATATAATAAAAAAATAAAAAAATAAAAAAATGTATAATAGTATATATGAAAACAAAAGGTAAAGTATGATATATATATATATGTGTGTGTGTGTGTATGTATATATATATATATGTGTGTGTGGTAGAAAATGAATAAAAGAAGAAAAAAAAAAAGAAAAAGAAAAGAGAAAAGAGAAAAGAAGAAAAAAAGGGACAGGTGCAGTCTCGGGTGAGGGAGAACGGTAGAACAAGGGAGAGGGAAAGAGAGAAGAAAAGAGAGAAAGAAGAAGAAAGGGAAGAGGAAGAAGCGGCGGTGGTCGCGAGGGAGATCGAGGCAAGGGGCGACGGATTTACGACGGGTTTTGGATTGCGATTGGGGTTGTGTGTTGCGGATTGGAGGGACGCGAAGCAGCAACGATTTTGACGGATCACTAGATCGTGGTCTGAGTTCGGTTTCTGCTTCAGACTTTGATGGTTCAATGGTCATGGGTTGATTCAACGGAAACTTGGGGTTACGATTCTGTGATTTGTGTTGCGGTTTTGTGTGTGTGGCTGTTTGGGTTTGACGCAGAGCAGAAGATGGAACAGGTTGTTGTTACGGTTGTGGTGTATCGCTACGGTTGTGGGAGTTGTGTATATCTATGTGTGTATGTGTTTGTGTATTGTTAGAGCAGAGGGGAAAACTGAAAAAAAAAAGGAGAGAGCCGAGAATTTTCAGAGTTGAAATATGGCTGCTGTTTAAGAAGGTAGTTTCAGGTCCAAGGGGCGGTGCTTGGTCGTCGAGTGGATCGAGTTTGTGGGTCGATTTGGTGCAGCAGGTTCGGTGGGCGCCGTTGGTCACTGAGCTGAATCTTGAGGCTGTTACTGGAGTTGCGTCGGGTCGAGTTTGTGCAGGTGAGAATTTTTGATCCAGCCGTGTTGGAGATTGAGGCCACGGTGGACTGTTCCGACATGTTGGAAGCTTGATATAGGTGTGAAATTGTAAGGGATCAATGCGTATATATATATATATATATATATTTATATTGTGTAGATGTTACAGGTTGTGGTTGCCTCTATTTTCTGCTGCTTTTAAATTTCCGTTTCCAGGTTGAGAACAGTGGTTGCTACTGCTGTTGGAATTAGGCATGGAGATTATGTTTTGTTTGGAGTTGTGGCTGTTTTGGTTGATGGGTGTTAAATTGGAGAGACATATATATATATATATATATATATTGTGTGTTTATGTGATGTGTTTGAACGGAGGGGAAATGGCAGCAGCATGGATTGAGGCATGGTCTCATGGGGTATTTTAATGATTTGTTTTTAAGGAAATTCAATGGTTGAATTTTCTTGAAAATAGGTATAGGAGCACAGGCCCTTCAAATTAATGGGCTAAGTTCATGTTGATTTCAAACTTGAAGCAGAAAGTTTTATACTGGAATTTGGAAAGTTTATGTGGGTTTCATGCTGCTGTTATGGTTAGTTTTAATTAGTGAGAAAACAAGGAAAATGACGAGTTGGACAAGGGATTGGTTTGGATTGTTTTTACCTGCACGAAGCTTTGTGATTGAAAGCTTTTGTGCTATGAGATCGAGAGAGAGATGGTTAACCGATGGAAGGCCGGGGCAAGACACATGGTCGGGGCTGGTTTGTGCAGCGGTATTGATCACCGTTTTGCCCCGGTTACATCTCGAGATCTTTGAGTGGGAATGAGGAAACTCAGCCGGGATAAATTATATGTTGCTTTGATGATGCGTAGTTGGAATCCTAGGCATTGTGTTGGGTCAGGAGGTGATGTTTTTGTATAGCTTGTTGGTTTGTGATTGCTGTGATGAATTGAAAGGTTTAAGTGTGAGTGATGCTTGGTGTTGGATGGTTTGAGCCCCGAATTTCAATTAGTTGGTGAATGTGAGTACTACAGGAGTGTTGCAGCACCTGTTGTTCAAGATGGACTGAGTTTAGTGAGAAATTTAAATACTAGTCTTGTTGATGTAAATTTGGAGTAGATTTGTTGATCGGATTCTGCGGCTGGTGTTCATGTGTTGAATCAGTGGCTTGGAAAGGACAGATTGTGATTAGAATTGGATGGATGATTGAGGAGACTGATTCACATGAGGAAGTTGCTGGAATTGCAACCGGGCTGAAAAAGTTACAGTTGGAAGATGGCTCACTCAATTTCAAGCAGAGAAGTTATTGTCCGTTCATCTAGAGGGTTGACTGAGTCTGGAACTTTATTCAAAAACTTAATGGCCATCCTTCGAAATGATGTTATCTGTTATGATGGCACGGTGAGGAATGTATGTAGTAATTCGATTATCCAATTTGAGTATGGGGTCAAGGCTGAAGAAGCTGATGAAACTGGATTTAAAATATTTGGCCGACTCGATCAACCTGCTGATGTGTTTTCTTCGACTCCTGAGTCGTGGACTAAAGATTAACCTCAAACTCTCTAGACAGCTACAGTAGGAGGACTGAGTCATTCATCCGTTGATTGGACTACGTAGTGGACACAACTTAGTAGGGTTGTGACCAACCCTATCAGGTATGGTGTTTTGCTAATGTTAGAAGTGAAGTTAAGTTAGGAATATTTGTGAATGACTGGAATGCTTTATGTGCTTATCTGTAATGTGTTTATTTGATAACTTGGAATTGATTGTTCACATGTTTAGGTGTTACTTGCAAGTTTAGTAAAGTGAAGAACATGAATTATGATATATGAACACATGAGATATGCATGTATATGAAACTGATTGATGATTCATTTGTTATTGTCCGAATATGTTATATTATTGAGATCCATGTTTCATTAACACTGCATTGGCATGTTGGCATATGATGAATCCTTTGAGAACATGGCTGTGGGTAAGCACGTGGTGCTTTGCATTATGAGGGTGTAGATCCTGTGGTGAAAAACCCAAAATTGGCCATTGCATTGGTACTCCGTAGCCATCGGGGAGCACCCGTAAACGAGACATGGGTGGTGGCATAGAGTTGTGCATGGGTGCGTCATGCATACCATTCATATATATTATTGCGATGCTTGGAATGTCATTTAGATATAAATGTACACTTTGCACATGCCACGCCTTAGCTTTATTTCTTGCATTAGCACTTCATCATACCAGCATGTTGGCGTTGACCCATTCGTGGGAACCATATTTCAGATGACATTCCCGACACCTGAGGCTTGAGGAAGTCTAGCCGAGTGGAGGAGACTTGATTGTAGATGGATATTTGGCCTTGGGGCTTGTTTTGTGATGTACGGGCTTAAGCCCAATGATATATATATGTATGTTGACAGAAGTGAATGTATGTATCTATTAAATCGTCTTCAGTTGTATAATTAGGCGATGTATATGTAAATTTGATAAGATTGTGGCCACTGAGTGAGGGTGGGTTGTAATATGTTTATATTTATGAAATGTCGTGAAATATATCATGTCTATTAGGTGAGAAAAGGCTTAGAAAACAAAGGAGGTTCTGCCGAAATTTTTAGAAAATTAAAGAATTCTATTTAATTTGTCGTAAATTCGTAAATCTATTTAATTATCTTTTATTTTATTTACTTTCTGTTCGTCAGTCGCGCCTCGGGTTTCGGTCAGAAATTCAGGGACTGTGACACTAGGTGAACTTCAAGCTCCCATTAATGGTGGTTTGACTCGGTTTTGTGATTCTAGGGATATTCAATCTTGGTTGATTTGTTTGATACATATAAAACTCATACAAAAACTAAAATGGAGAAGGAGTTGATTCTAACCTATTTTCAACTGGTTTCTAAATTTTCTTCTTTCTTCTCTCTCTCTCATCTTCTCCCTACCCAAGCAGTTTCACCTCATTCTCTACACAAAATCTCTCTATCTCTCTTTCATTCTATGATATACGTGTGTGGCTCTCAAAGTTTCTTAAGCCTATATATATTGGAAGAAGTTCCTTCACTATGAATGAGTTTTATGGTTAATAAAAGTGGTTATTGCAGGAGCTACAAGATCAACTTGAGGGTTGTTGAGCATACGTGAGCATTGCAACTTGAATGTGCTGATCCCCATTTATTTTCCTTCATTATATTCATGTATGTATATATATATATACACACACATATACACATATTTATACACCATTGGTGTGTGTTTCGACTCTTTTCCATCATGTGCAAAGCACACAACTTATTAAAATAAGTTTTAATTATTTTTTCTTCTATTTTTTCTATTTTCCTATATTTTCCTATTGACATCTATACACATATATTCATACTTTAGTGTATATGTGTATTTGAGCTTTTTCATTATGTATATGTCACATAATGCCTAAAATAAATTTCCATAAATTTTATTATTTTTCCTTAATTTTTATGTATTTATTTTGTATTGTTCCCATTTTTTCATAATTATTTTATTTTATAATTCTTGATAGTTGATGTAATATTTTTCCCATCTTTAGGTTAGTGATATATTAATCACTTAACCAGTAGTCACATTATCCTAGGTTGGCCCATGGTTAGGTTTGGTCTTAACCGTACTTGGGTGATGGCCTAACAAGAGTTATGGCCCTCTGTTGGGCTAGGTTAGTTTTTGGCCTTAGTTTAGGTCATGTCTTGACATAGTGTCTAACGTATCTCCAAAAGTTATTTTACTGAGTTAATTTTCTTCACACTATCTTAATGTCCATTTTATTAGAGGTGGGTGTTATAGTCGCCTTGGTAACTACTCAAGATAAAGATAAAAAAAGATTGACATATATGATTTCGTCACACAATTCTTAGTTACAACTTTATGCTTGCTATGATTTATCTTTCAGAACTATCTAATAAGAGAACCAACATGATTTTTTAAATATTTTGTTGATTAGTTATATGTATATGATTATAAATGCCAGTAGTTTCGGTACAAGACTTTTAACTACTATCCATGAAAGTTTATGAAAAGAGTTTTCTCTAAAAACCACAAAAGGGAACTCGAGTTACTCATGAGCTTTTCATAAAACTCACATGTTTTTTATCTTGTATATTTCAAGTGGAAGCTCAAATATCATAGTTTAAAGAGGAGGATTTAATTACAGCTCTTTTAGAAGAATAATAGCTTTTGGCTAGTGTAGCATTGTTTGTAGAGGATGCCAAAAATAAAATTTGAAGCTATAATTTTGAGACATTATTATTAATCCAGTATTTAGTTATGCTATACCATGTTTCAATTTTCGCTACTTTATAAGTATGATTACATGGAATGTATGCACCAGTCAAGAGGCATTTGGCCGGACATATCATCAACGTGCTATATAAAAGTTGATATATTGGTGAAGTGCCTAATTGGCTGGTCATTATCCCTAATCCGCATAAAGTTGGTCTGGGATGTGACAATTTCAGTTTGATTCTCGTTGGATTTAGAATGCAGTGTGGGAAATTGGTTAAACAAGCTTGGGAATCTACTTACACAAGATCTAGATGGTTTCAGATTCACTATAAGCAGAAATTATGTAGTAGAAAATTTTTAGATTAGAGGGAATTTAGTAATAGTAATTCTGGACAGAATGTTAATCACTTTAAGGAAAAAATTCAAATTTTGAAAGAAGCTGATTCTTATGATGCTAACAGAGTCAAGTTTTTGGAAAATCAGTTGAATTGTACATAGAAATCAGATGAGCAATTCTAGTGGCAAAAGTCCAGAATTTAGTGGTTGAAGGAAGGAGATAAAATATAGCCTTCTTCCATGCCACAAAAATCTAGAGGCGTTACAAGAACATAATTTTGGGTTTAGAGGATCATGACAGTCGGTGGACTAAGGATGACTGTCAAGTGCAATGTATTATTCTAGATTACTTTCAGAATATTTTTTCTAGTTCAAATACTTCCTCTTTTTCATGAGATTTTTGGGCCTGTGGATTCAAGGCTGACAAATCAAATGAATGCTCACTTGATAGTTATACCAACACTGGACGAGATTAAGAATGTTGGCTTCTAAATCAATCCCTCTAAGGTGTCAGGTCTTAATAGTATGACTGCAACTTTCTTTCAAAATTATTGGCATATAGTGGGTGATAACATAGTTACAACAATGATGGGTTTCTTTCAAAATTATTGTCAATCTTCTTTTGTTCATAGAAGGCAAATCACAAACATTCGGGTTTAAGCCCCGATAGTGAGTTTGATTAGTCTCCAAAACCCGATGTCGTAGGTTCAAGGGTTTTCATTGACCAACGATCAGAAGCTACTGATATTCAAGCAAAGTCAGGTCGAGCACATGTGACTGAGTCGTCCGTACCTGAGCTCGGTGAAGGAGACAAGGGCAAGGCACCGACTATGTTCTATCCTCAACCTCCATCCAAAGTGAAGGCTTACTAATAAAGGGACTTTTCTATAACAGTTGCTACCCTAAAGCAAAATTCTTTTGTATCGCAAAAACCAATTCTCAAAATTCTTTAAGTATGGTCGAATGTTCCCTCTTTTCCCCCCTTTAATGAAAGACCCTCGCCTCGCTTCCTAAAGCCTTACCATTCCCAATAGATCCTTCTTCATAAACTTACCTCCATTAATTCCTTCTTCCAAAATTAAATTTTTTTAATCCTTCATAGTATAATATTTCTCTCTCTCTCTAGAATTTGAGATACGTAAAACAGAGGTCTAGGTTTGTTATGGTTATATATTTATAATAAATTAAACTTTTCATTATTATATTAGTGCCACATATTTATTTATATTTTAACTTAGCTCCAACCTGAATTATTTAATTCAATTATATAACCTTATTTATATTTTTATATTAAATCGTACCATTATCAATATCCAATTTAATAAGTTTATAAAACTAATTTTATTCGAATACATAAAGTATTAAGCCTTAGTAAAAATACAGGTTATTACATTGAGGCCAGCTTTGAGGTGTCGTAACATCCCTGTTGATAGCCATTGCCCTCTTTGCAATAATGGCAATGAGTCCCCTCTTCACTTATTTGCTAGTTGTTATTATGCAAGGCAAGTATGGTATTAGTCTACTTTGCAAGGTGACAGTGTACGTGTGTTGGGATCAAACTTTATCAAATGGTGGCAAGAGTTATCGAGAAAATGGAAGAATAATGCAAAAAAAGAACATTCAGAAAGATTGGGCGTGTTTATCTTGTGGCATCTATGGAAAGCGAGAAATTTTTCAGTCTTTCAAAGCTGATATACTGTAAAGTGACAAGTATATCCAGAGCATGACACGTATATATACATAGCTCTTTGGGGTACAGAACAGTGCGCCACCTCCAGCCCTGTCTCTAGAATAGATGGGGTACCGATTGTATCTGCAAGAAAGGGGTCCAAGCTGGTCACCGCCTCCCATATTCTACTGACCTCAAGATAAGGAAACAGAGTTCAATAAGGTAACTGTTATCTTCAGATATCTTCAAATTCCTGCTTTTATGGTTCCCAATCCTACTCAACTTAGGATATTGGCAACCTATAAATAAGACCATAAGGTACACTTTCAGTTTATGCTCAATTATTATTTTTCATTACAGTCTTTTTCATTTACTGACTTTATCATCGGAGCGGCTACCATCGGAGCCTACTCGGGACCCTCTGATTTTGAGTTCTTGACAGGTAATGAAGGACGGGAGGCCTCTCTGATAAAAAAGAGCAACATCAAAAGCTATGTTCAGTGATGTTGCACTTTCTTATCAGTGGGGCTTCCGTTCTTTGTCACCTGTCAGGAACTCAAAACCAGAGGACCACCAGGTAGGCTCCGGTGATAGCCGCTCCGATGATAAAGTCAATAAAATAAAAAGACTATAATTAGAAGGAATTAATTAAGCGTAAATTAAAAGTGCACTTTAGGGTTTTATTTATAGGCTGAAAAATTTCCTAAGTCGATTAGGATTCGAAGTCGTAAAAATAGGGATTTTAAGATATCTAAGAATAATAGTTGCCATGTTGAGCTCTGTTTCCTTATTCTGAGGTTGGTAAAGCATGTAAGGCAGTGGTCAGTTCGAGACCCCTCTAGGTACATACTCTGTATTTCCCGCTCTAGAGGTAGGGCTAGAGATCTTATGCCACTCCGAACAAAGAAACTTTGAACCCCGCATGTCTATCTGTTCTGGATAGAAGAGCCTTTCTTGGTCCGTGTATACAAGTGCTTTGTACACATACGTGTCATGCTTGAATTGGTTTGTCACTTTATGGTCCATCTGCTACTCTTCCCCAAGCCTCAGTTTAGTGGATTGCGTAGCTGAGGCTTAGGGTTTCTGAAGAGTCACGTACAATAATTACAAGTGCGCTACTTTACCTCCCACAATAGTCGTTGATGTGACATTTATTGCGTTAGCTATATTTTTGAAGCCATCATTTCCTTAACCGCCATAATGGTTTGGAATCATGGGCCCCCATTACTCCACTCGTGAGTCCCCTATAAAAAGTGAGAGAATACATCAGTGCCCTGCCTTTCTTTATTTCTGTTACTTTGAAAGAACTTCGCCGCATGCTTAAAAAAAATAGAATGAGACAATTCTCTGGCACAAGAAGCCCCAACCTCTGATCAGGTTCGGTTTACTCTCAATTTTTTATCTTTCTCTAATCATATTCTTTCCCCTCAATCATTCCTTATAATGTCGGCCTCTAATGCCTAGTCAAGCACTAGTTATGGAACAGAGGGTTCTTTAGAGATGTCTGTTTAATCAAAAATAAACATCATAGATAGTCATTCCTTCGAGGACTTAGAGAATAGGATAGTTAGCCATCCCATCCCCAGTTTAGAACTTAAGATAGTAAAGCCCTTTGTAGAGCCTAAAAATGTTCCGGGGGAAACCTTGGGTAGGTTATCCCGAAGGAAGGAGGGGGAAAGCGCCATTACTTAAGGTATGATAGGTACTCTGAGGGTTGCTTTCGACTTCCCTCCTAATTTAGCCTGTAGGGTGCCCGGACTAATGGATCGTCCATCTAACGTTGATCAGGGCGAGATTTGTGTCTATCTTGAATGGTTCGAGATCGGGCTTAAGTTTCCCTTCCATCCTCTGATTAGGGATTTCTTTAGTTGATTATACATATGCCCTGTCGACCTAAAGCACTTGAAGTCGGAGTAACATGGACTTGAAATACTTGAAGTCGGAAGGCATGTTCTATATGTCTTTTGACAAGGGGTTCAGACCCCTCTCCTTAATGCCCACTTCCAACAAGACTTGGAGAAGTGGTACTTCTTCGTAAGAGCAGGATGGGAGCTTGAAGATTATGAGAGCCAGATTTTGACCTTTCCCCGAAAGACTGGGATCAAGGGTGAGGTCCCGTTCTGAATATTTTTGCCTCTATTTTTGGATTTCCTTTTGCTTATGTGTTGCTTGATCTGATTTTTATGCTTTCTGGGTAGACAAAAGGGCTTGGAAGAGGTTGATCTTCACTGTTGATCTCCAAGAAAAGTACAGAAGAATCCTCCAGACCAGCAATCGTGCACACAATGTTATCCTTTCCCCCAATAATTTGATAGAGGCTGGGTTGGTGAAGGATAAGGCTAAAAGCCTGAAGAAGTCATTGGTGTCCAGATGGGCACTAAGGAAGAAGAAGAAGAAGGTGGGGAGAGCTTTTCCCCTGTCGAGCCCTCCCTTCAAGTGAAGAGGAGAAGGCTCTTGTCTAACTCCCCAGACTAGACGGTGTCTGAGGATCTAGGGGAATCCCTTATTCACGAGCCCCTGCTTCCCCCTACGCCAATGGTTCCTATGTAGAAAAGGGGGAAAAGCAAGTCAATTGCTGCTTCCCTTTTGCTTGATGACTTTGGCTTTGTGGCCGTAAAGAAGTCTTATGAAAAGTCTTAGGCAACAGGCCCAAAGAAGTTAAAGGGGTTGAAGGCATAGAAAATTGCCAAAGACCTACTATCATTCCACATGAGGGTAAGATCTGATGATTTCTTCTTTTTCTTTTTTCTTTGTTGTTCTATAATATATTTTGATCTAACTATTACTTGTTTCTTTTTCAGGCTATGCATGGCCTTGCAGCCATCATGGACTCTCCTATAGATTTTGAGTAAATTGGCACCCTCCAATCTGAGCTTGATGAAGCTAGGCTACTACTGGGGATGGCCCAGTCCACTGCCTTTACAGCTGAGGAGAAATTAAGGGAAACTGCCAATTCCTACTCCATCTTGGAGTCCAAAAGGGATGCCCTTGCTTTGGAGTTGGAAGACTTCAAAAAGAGGTTCGATGACTTCCAAACTGCCTCCCTTAAAAAGGTCTAAGACACTGATGAATCTATCAGAGCTCAAGCCGAGGCTGATTTAAAGGCTGAGGTTCAGGACATGAATGGAGAGCTGATCGAGCATGGGTACCGCACCTTCAGAGCCAAGCTTCGCAAGAAGTATCCTGACCGGGATCTGGCTGGGATAGACGACATTGAAGTCTCCACAACTGAGATTGAGATACAAGAGGATGAAGATGAAGAAGAGATTCCTGACCTCCCTCAAGCTAATGCACCAGAAAGAAGAGAGTGATCTTGATATGGTGCAGAATGATGAAGAGGAGGAAAAAGAGAGTGATCTAGATATGGTACACGATGATGAAGTGGATTTAGAACTTTTTCTATGTTGATACTTCAAGGGCTACCGAACCAGCAATGAACTAAGAATATTTTATACTTTTTCTTTGTTTCTTCCTTGTAGTTTTCCCAAACTTTAGGCTACTTATAAATGAAATTTGGCTTTTTTTTTTTTTAACTTTGTGTGTTATTCTTCAATCTATTAGAATCTCCAAAGCACTCATGCAATTTGTCAACAGAATACTCAGAGCAGCCAAAACTTATGAGATTTTCGGATAATGTACTGAGCTTTAACACTTGCAGTGAAATTAGGCTTCATCCTTAAATATTTAATTAAATCAAGTTTCAAATTTAGACCTCCAAAACTTGTGATTGAATCAGGCCCTAAGCCTCAGATCTTCACAACTTGTAATTAAATCAAGTACAGATCTCCAAAACATGTAATTGAATCAAGCTTTAAGCCTTAGATCTTCACAACTTGTAATAAATCAAGTATAGATCTCTGAAACTTGTAATTGAATCAAGTTTTAAGCCTCAGATCTTTACAACTTGTAATTAAATCAAGTACAAATCTCTAAAACTTTTAATTGAATCAAGCGTTAAGCCTTATATCGTTATTGCTTGTAATTAAATCAAGCATAGATCTTTGTTCTTTATTGAGCTGTTCGTCTGAAGGAAATAGACCATACCTATAGCACTTGAAATGGCTACAAGGCTTTTAGGGGTCTGTACATTAAATGAAATGGACCAGACCTATAGCACTTATAATGGCTACAAGGCTTTTAGGGGTCTGTGTATTGAACAAAATGGACCAGACCTATAACACTTGTAAGGGCTACAAGGCTTTTAGGGGCTGTACATTGAATGAAATGGACCAGACCTTTAGGGGTTTCTACATTAAATAAAATGGACTAGACCAATAATACTTGTAATGGCTACAAGGTTTTTAGGGGTCTATACATTAAATGGAATAGACCAAACCTATAGTACTTGTAATGACTACAAGGCTTTTAGGGGTCTATACATTGAATAAAATGGACTAGACGTATAACACTTGTAATGGCTACAAGGCTTTTAGGGTTGTGTGCATTGAACAAAATGGACCAGACCTATAACACTTGTAATGGTTACAAAGCTTTTAGGGGGCTGCATATTGAATGAAATAGACCAGACCTATAGCACTTGTAATACGTACAAGGCTTTTAGGGGTATGTGTATTGAACAAAATTGACAAAACCTATAGCACTTGTAATGGTTACAAGGCTTGTAGGGGTTTGTACATTGAATAAGAGCACTCAGAAGTGAAAAAATAATTTTTATTGATAATATTTTCGTAAGTGTTCGATGTTCCAAGTCCTAGGTACAGGCTTCCTAGTTACATCTTCCAACTAATAAGTCATGGGTCTGACGATCTTAGTTATCTTGTAGGGCATTTCCTAATTAGGGGAGAGCTTTCCCATGGTGAGATCTTTAGTGTTCGGGAACACCCTTCTTAAGATTAGGTCCCTAATTTGGAAATTGATAGGTTTTAACCCTTAGCTGAAGTTCCTAGCCATTCTCTGCTAGTATGCTTCGGTCCTGATCCGAGCTTACTCACGTCTCTTTTCAAATAGATCCAGATTCTCTGAAAGCTGGTGATTGTTGGTCTCCTAGTTAAAGCCATCCGTCCTAAGGGTCGGCATGCCAATTTTGACAAGAATGGACTACCTTGGTAACATAGGCAAGTGAGAACGACATCTCTGTAGTTGAGGTTCTTCTTGCAGTTCGGTAGGCTCAGAGTACTTCAGGGAGCTCCTTGACCCATTTTCCTTTGCCCTTTTCCAACCTTTTCTTAATAGTGTCAAGAATAGTGCGGTTGGTGACCTCGGCTTGCCCATTAGCTTGGAGATGCCCTGGTGAGGAGAAGTGGTGGTTGATGTGTAGGTCTTTACAGAACTTCCCGAACACCTTCCCAGCAAACTGCGTATCATTGTCTAAAATGATGACTGCGGGGTATACCGAACCTGTAGATTATATTCTTCCACGTGAAATTCTTCACCCCCACTTCTATGATGTGAGTTAGAGGTTTGACCTCTACCTATTTGGAAAAGTATTCAATG
The DNA here is from genome assembly GCA_008638375.1 of Nyssa sinensis. Taxonomy (NCBI): domain Eukaryota; kingdom Viridiplantae; phylum Streptophyta; class Magnoliopsida; order Cornales; family Nyssaceae; genus Nyssa; species Nyssa sinensis. The sequence continues at coordinate 23,785,392 of CM018039.1, read as the reverse complement.
GAAACTAGTAGGAATCTCCTATTCTGAGGGGCTTTCGGCAGTGGCCCTACAATGTCCATCCCCCATTGAGTAAACAACCAAGGATTGGCGATAGGGATGAGCTCATGGTGACGTTGGTGCTGATATGAAGCAAACCGTTGACATTTATCACACCTTTGGACATATTCTTTAGCTTGTCTTAACATGCCAGGCCAGTAATACCTTGAGTCAGAGCTCGGTGGGCTATGGTCCTGCTGCTATTGTGGTTGCCATAGATCCCTTCATGTATTTTGGTTAGGACATAGTGGGACTCCTCTAGAGATAAGCATCGCAGGAAGGGTTGGGTGTAAGATCTTTGGTACAACTTCCCATTTAGGATTAGATATCGAGCTACCCTAATCCGAATCCTTCTAGCTTCATTTTTGTTATCTGGAAGCAATCCTTCCTTTATATACTAGATGATGGGAGTCATTTAGCTCTGAGTTTGCTCTGAAATTTGAAAGGACTGTATTTCCTCGATGCTTGGCTTTGACTGGTAAGAAATTTTTACCATTGAGTCTCTTTCTGGTTTGAGGTGGAAGGCCATGTTTGCTAAAGCATCAACCTTGGAGTTTTGGCTTCTTTCTATCTTTTGAATGGTAAATTTATGGACAGAGAGCTTTAATGATTCCACCAACTTTAAATATCTGATCATCCTATTGTCATTGGTGGAAAATTCTCCCAAGACTTGGCTTACCACAAGTTGAGAGACAGAGAATACTTCAAGACTCAGAGCTTCACATTCTAGGGCAACTTCATCCCAAGGATAGGTGCTTCGTACTCGGCTTCATTATTAGAAGCTCTAAACCCCAAGCTAACTATTTTCTCAATTATGACTCCATCAGGGACTGAAATACTATGCCCACTCCTAAACCTCTGTTGGTGGATCAACCGTCTATGTAAAGTTGCCATACCATGGTGTTCATGGTGACTTGTGTTTTAGCATGTAGTGCTGAAATGAATTTTGCTACAAAGTCTGCTAGTGATTGCCCTTTAATGGAGGCCCATGGTAGATAAGATATATCAAACTTTCCTAACTCCACTAACCAGTTGACCAGTCGTCCTAAGACTTCAGACCTGTGTAAGATTGATTTCAAAGGATACGATGTGGGGACTATGATGGGATGCGCTTGAAAATAAGGTCTGACCTTCCGAGCGGATATTACCAAGGCTAAGGCCAGTTTTGCAATTTCAGAATATCTCGCCTCAGTATCTAGAAGCGCTTTGCTGACGTAAAAAACTGGTCTCTGAATCCCCTTGTCTTCCTTAACTAATGCAGAGCTGATGGCATTTTCTGATACTGCTAAGTATATGAGTAGTTTTTCCCCTTGCACTGGTTTTGAAAGGAGTTCGGGGGCAGCCAAATACTGTTTTAATTCCTAGAAAACTTTTTCGTATTCAGGGTTCCACTCTATGGCTTTACTCCGCTTTAAGGCTTCGAAGAATGGGAGGCATCGGTCCATAGACTTAGAGATGAATCTATTCAGAGATGTTATCCTTCTGTTTAGGCTTTGGATATCTTTCTTGGATTTTGGTGACTCTAGTTTGATCAGAGCTTTTATCTGAGAGGGGTCGGCCTCAATCCCCCTTTGTGAGACCAAAAAACCCAAGAATTTCCCCTTGGTGATCCTGAAGGTACACTTTAAAGGGTTTGGTTTCATCTGGTGCTGCCTTAGGATGTTAAATGTTTGGCTCAAGTGCTGGATGTGGTCGCTCTTCTGAATGTTCTTGACTAGCAGGTCATCAATGTAGACCTCCATCGTATCTTTAATATGAGAGCCAAACATCTTGTTTACCAGACGTTGGCACATGGCTCTAGCATTCTTCAGACCGAATGGCATCACTCTATAACAATAGAGACCTCATTCAGATATGAAGGTAGTCTTCTCTTGGTCTGGAGGATACATCTGAATCTGATTGTATCTGGAGTAGGCATCTATGAAGCTCATAAGCTCATGTCCTGTGGTTGCATCAATAAGTTGATCAATCCTGGGAAGAGGGAAGCTATCTTTGGGACAAGCTTTGTTGAGGTTGGTGTAGTCAACGCAGACCCTTCACTTCCTACCTCTTTATTGATGATCTTGTGGCGGTCAAGGGCGAACATCCTCATTTTTTGTCTCACCAGAGGATAATCGGGGTCTGTCATTAGCTTATGGGAGATGAGGTTAGGATCTATACCTTCCATATCTTTGGTTTCCCAAGCGAATATCGATAGGTTAATTTTCAGGAATTCAACAATTTTCCGTTGCTCGGAAGGGGACAGATCTGAGCCAACCTATAGATAACGTTCTCCCCCTTTAGTGCTGACGAGTACCTTGGTAGGTTCCTCCATTGGTTTGGCCATGCTATCCCTTCTCCTAGGGCTTAATGGATCATCGATCTCAGAAGGGCACTCCTCTGTCTCATGATAGTCGGAAGGTGTAGGACTTCATCGTTCACGAGGGTACTGTGATTGCTATTTGGAGGCTTTTTCCTTCAGTGTGAGAGCATGGCATTCCCGAGCGGTTGGCTGATAGCCCTTGATGGAGAAGACCTTATCATTTTGGAACATACTTTAAGCACTGATTGAGGGTTTAAGTGACTACTCCCATTTGATAGAGCCAGGGCCTCCCGATGACTACATTGTAGGGGGACTTAGAGTCTAGAACCATGTACTCAGAGATCAATGTCTTCTGTCTATCCCCTTCTTCCGTTATGGTCGAGAGGTCTATTTTGCCTAGTGGGGTGTTGAGGTTCCCATGATGTTGTTGAGGTTGAGCTTTATGTGTTTGAAGAGCTTATAGAATAACATGTTGATGAAGCTTCCCGTATCCACTAGAACCCTTCTGATCTCAAAATTGACGATTTTGAGTAAGATAATGAAAGCATCACTACGAGAAAAATGTACCCCAACTAGATCCAATTCTAAGAACTAGATTTGTGGTCCTGACTTTAACCTTTTTTTAATGGTTGAGATCTAGAGGACGTGCGGTTTTACCTTGGCCTCTCGAGCATACAGTTTTCTAGCTTGGTTAGACATTCTTGTCACCGCATTGTCAACATGGAGAACAAAGATGACTTGATTGTTCTGGTGCGGTTGTATATTTCAAGCCTCCATCTGCTCAGGCCTCTATTCTTGCCTCCTTTGTGGTGGTCTGTCGTTACGAGGGTTCTGCCTCTCGTCCAGTCAGACGAACTCCCGTAATCGTCCTCTTCTGATGAGATTTTCTACCTCTTGCTTGACAGCTCTGCACTCATCGGTGGTGTACCCATGTTTCTTGTGGAAATCACAATACTTGTTTTGATCTCTAGTATCGAGATTGCTCTTTAATGGCTCTAGCCACTTTAAGTCCTCAGGGGTCTGTATCTGCTGAAGTATGTGAGCAAGAGAGGCGTTCAGAGGGTGAAAGTACTGTACCTTCTAGAATTATGATTGTTTTGGGTTCTGAATACAGCCTTCTTGTCGAGACTCCTGACCCTCTTCTTAGTTACGCTAGTATCCCTTTTAAGAGCATTCGGCTAATTCGCGTGACGAAAAGCTAGGTTTTATTCCATCTCTAGTTTCATCGGATCGTTCATAGATGACATGCTTCTAAAGACTGCTGCTCAACGGCGTACGGCTGACGACAACGCAAGGCCGTGTACCGAAAAGCTGCCACCCAGTAGAATGTACCAACGCCTGAATTTGACGGACGCGACGATGATAGCTACGAAATGTGCCGAGCTTCTGAGCATGCTCATCTTTTTGAGCTTATTTGTTTACCTTTCGGAAGGATATCTTTGCATCCTCCAGGTTTATGTATTTTCGTGCTCGCTCCTATGAGTGCCGCCATGTAGACGGGAGGATTCTTTGTCAAAGAATCTTGGAAGCGTCTAGGCCCTAGGCCAGAGGTAAGAGCTGCTACTAAAAAACTCGGGCTGCAGTCCGTTATCTTTGTGAGCTCGATATTCAAGCGAGCAATGTACTCCCGAAGTGACTCCCCTTTTGTTTGCTTTATAGTTAACAAGAATTATGGTCCTTTTCTTAACTTCTTGCTGGTTAGGAACCAATCAAGGAATCGCCTACTGAGCTCATAAAAATTGGTGATCGATTCTTATGGGAGGTTGTAGAACCACTTCAGAGCGGTAGTTTTGAGACTTGTTACGAAGGTTTGGCCCATGAAGGCATCAGTAGCCCTATTGTGGGCCATTGTATGTTGATAGTGAGAGAGATGGTCTCCAAGGTCCTCAGACCCGTCGTAGAGGGTGAACTTTGGGATAACGAACTTATTTGGCTGTTCCTTTGTCATTATGACAAAGTTAAATGGCGTAGCGAATCTCCCGAGCAACTTTCCCAGTTCATCTTGCTTTGGAGAGGTGTGGGTCCCTCTGGTAAAGACGGTCTGTTCCATGGACTCTACTATTTCCTTTATCCTTTGAGGAACTTTGGGCAGGACCGCCTACGAGTTTGGGCCTCGCTGTTGACCCTGTCTTCCTCCATCAGCCCCTATATTCAGGGGATGAGTTTGTCCGATATTGGCAAGGGGACGTTGCCCTCCTTGGACTGGGGGAATCGATGTCAGTGGAGGATGGAACTCTTGTGGCGCTTGAACGGCCCCCGAGGTTACTAGAGTTAGGATCCTGGTTTTGTTTTGGTAATAGACAGTCGGGTTAAAAACAGGCATTCCTCTCCCTACGGCTGGAGGGTCAGCCCATACGTGAGTGGTACCATAGGGGTGTACCGGCTGCACGTAAGGGATTTCCTCGTTGTTAGCTCCTCTGCCCATGGTGGTGGCGGGAGGTTAAGCCCCTTCATAGACAACATTGGTAGGAGGAAGATGAGGAATATTGCTCTACTGGTTCTGGGCCAACGAAGCCAGAGCTTGGGGCATGGCAACAAGTTGTTCTTGCATCTGGTTGGATTGTCATTGAATCCGATTGAGTTGCTGTTGTAGGTGACTGGGTGTTTGCCCTTTTCCTCTTCGTGCGAGAGGCTAATTTCAGGGGTTTTGAGAACTCTTTCTAGAACGAAGATTGGGAGCCACTGCCTTTTTAGAAGAAAAAGACAAAAGAGTTGTTGCTTTCGAAAAATAAAGTTTGTGGAAACGATTTTCGTTCCCACATACGGTGCAAAACTGATGTTACACTTTCTGATCAGTACTGGGCCTTCTGTTCTTTGTCAGTTGTCAATAACTCAAAATCAAAGGACCACTGGGTAGGCTCCGACGGTAGCCGCTTCGATGATAAAGTCAGTAAAATAAAAAGACTGTAATTGAAAAGAATTAATTAAGCGTAAATTAAAATTGCATCTTAGGGTTTTATTTATAGGCTACAGATTTTCTAAGTCAATTAGGATTAGGAGTCGTCAAGGTAGGGATTTGAAGATATCTGAGAATAGCCGTTGCCATGTTGAACTCTGTTTCTTTATTCTGAGTTCGGTAAGGAATGTAAGGCGGTGGTCTGTCCGGGACCCCTTCAGGTACATACTCTGTATTTCCTGCTCTAGAGGCATGGCTAGAGATCCTGTGCCACTCCAAACAAAGAAGTTCTGACCCCGTTTGTCTGTCTGTTCTGGATAGAAGAGCCTTTCTTGGTCCGTATACGCAAGTGCTTTGTATACACACGTGTCATGCTTGAATTGGTCAATCACTTTATGGTTCATCATTCAGGATCCCGTTGCATCTTCTTTACTTGTCCAGCATGCTGCCATGGAGTTTGCTGCTACTTTAGAAATGGATACTCCAGGTCAGTTAGCTAATTCTCATCCCTTGACATTACTCTGGTCTCCTCCTCCTATCTTTACGTTAAAATTGTATATTGATGAAGCTTGGTTGAAAGAGTCATGTTCAGGGAGTATCGAGGCTAAAGTAAAGATGATGGTGTCCATTTTTTGGCAGGCTTTGGTAAAAGATGTGCTCGGGTGGGTTCGGTGTTACATATGGAAGCACTGGCTGTGTTGGAAGGGCTTCAATTCTATTGTGATATGGGATTCAGATCATTGGAAGTGGAATTGGATAGTCATTTGTTGATTGAGGCTATGAAAGGCTATTATGGGTCATTACCTGACCTAAAGGTTAATATTCAGAATATCATGGCACTTGGTCGTTATATTAGAGTCTCTCGCTTCATGTTTGTTAAAAGATCTGGAACCGAGTGGCTTATGAGACTCCTAAGAGAACTGTGTCCTCTGTTGATGGGTTTTTGGTTTGATTGGGGGATCTCCCAGATTTGTTGGATCTCCATTTAGTTACTGATTTAAATCTATCCTGACTATGGTTTGTGCAATAAAATTTTTAATCTTTTGTTGGAAAAAAAAATTAATTAATTAATTAAGAGACTATTCACAAGATCATATTAATAAGATTCTGAGTTCGGAACTTTCTACTTTATATTAAAAGTCATCATGTCTTCTAACTAAAACAATTGGTATAATAGCATTGAGAAAAAGTGCTAATTTTTTTCAATAAGAATTGAAATAAAAAAATTCAGCAGGTGATTTAATTTATTCTTAACTGTTTTTTATAATATAAAAATTCTCAGATGTCACCACTAGCATTATAGAAGCGGTGATTTGATGTCCCTCATGAAAACGTACCATATATTGCTCATTGTTTATTTATTTTTTATTATATATATATATAATAATTCAAATTTTGCTCAATTAAAATATTGGTTTCGGGTCAAACATTTTAATGGGTCCCAGAGATAGGAAATTCCATACAATTAAAAATAATAAGAATGAATGAGTTGTTAGGAATAGAATATTTGTAAAATGACAACCACAATTCGACTATTTGTGTACACATGTAAAGCGTGTATACAGTATGTAAATCTTGAGGGGAAGGTAAAGTGTGAGTCTGGAGTGTTACATCAGGTAATGAGGATAGTAAAAAGTGATTAATATATATGATTATTAAGGTTTTTTTGTAGACTCTCCGATTTTTTAATATGCAGTGTTTATGTTTTTATTATCATAACAAGTGGTATCAAAACTAAGGCGTAGAGATTTGAGACAACAATCTATGCAAAAAATAACTGTATTTGATAGCTCTTGTGAAGAACATATGTCGGCTCTTGTTGATTGAACACTTGGTAATATCGTGATACTGTCTACCTATAATAGTTTTGGTGGCTGAAAACTTGGTGATACCATGATACTACTTGCACGGTGTGTACGGCGTTTGGTGATATCGTGGTATTGTTAACACCATGTATTTAGTTTAGGCTAAGTTCGTTAGAGAGTGTGGTACACTCAGATGGGTCAGACAAGTAAGGGTTAATCTCAAGGGAGAGTTGTGATTAATGTAATAACGCACACGTCAAGGAACAGATTTGTTAAAATAAAGTATAAGCCTAGAGTCACAAACCAGATAATAAGTGTAATATGGATAGACTAATATATCGAAAACCTGCTAGTATAAGTTTTAAGTCAAGTTAAAATCCAAACGTGTATTAAGACCTCTTCATGAATTCTTCATACAAGATGGTTATTGACTGGGTTACAGAAAAGCCATCTCAATAATCAACGCTAGCTAACCTCATGGAAACATTATAACATGATCCCAGATACTGAACGAGGAAAAAAAGCATTTTACCACCCAACCACCTCATGTGATATAGTTTGACAAATTGCTAATAATGAAAAAAAAAAGAAGAAAAAGAGTTGTCACTAAAAAATCGTTTCTCATATAATGTGAAAGGTTTTTGGTCATTTTTCATAGTTTTTGGCGCATCTGATCAGCAGGAGAGTGATGAAAAATATGGGAAAAAAAAAAAAGATTATCTTATTTTTCAAGAGTTTGGTCAAAAGTGAAAAATAAAATTTGAGTTTTGGAAAAGTAACTATTGTTATTGGTTTTTTTTAGATAAAAAAACATGAAAAGTGTAGATTTTCATGTAAAAGTGGTAATCTATAGTTTAAGTTTCTAATTTCCTCAACCAAACACATGAAGAAAAACATATTTTTATTTTTATTTTTCTCTCTCTTACTTCACTTTCTATTTTCAGTTTCTAATACTCATTTCTTCTTTATCAAAAGATCACCTTCAGTAACAAATGAGAACATTGTTTTTTGTTTTTTTTTCATGACAAAATATTTAATTTGTTAAACAAAAAAAAACTAGGTCAAAAATGGTATATCCTAACTGGATGGTCACATATTCTATTTTATGGATGACTTTTTGGTACCCTTAGATTGCCTTTGCCTTTTTCTCCCAACAAAAAACATCCCAGTCTTCATAGTGCTGCTATATTAGGTGGACTTGACCCAATTTCAAATCTTTAATAGCTATTATACGTTTCCTCATGCTAGGAAACCTCATCATTTTTTTTTTTATAGTAATATAACAAAGCAGTGAAAGCATTTGATATATAAGTCAACAGTGAAAGTTGTTTTGGGGATACCCAAAGAAAAAAAAAATATTTCCACTAAATTGGGACCCTTTGGTTTGAATTGCATTACCTTTTTTTTTCTTTCAAATAATTTGAAATTCTTTCCCTTTCTTTACCAACCGAAAGAAGGGGTTTTTTTCCAACGGTCGGAACGCATATCCCATGTGCGTTGGGTTGACTATCGAAGGGCTATCCTATTGCCCGTACAATCATGTATAAATCGTGGCCGTTCCTAATTTGACTTTTGTTTTGACTGCAAACCGTGAGGTTAGGTTAATCTGAAAGGGGATTGGTTATCCATTCTCTCCTTGAAAAGAAAACGATGGCCTTACCCAATCTACCTGCATTCCCGAACAAAATGTGCTTTTGTTGGATCCGCTACAGTACGTATAAAAGTCTATATCAACGAGTTACATAACCAATTTTTTCTTTTTTCTTTTTTCTTTTTTTTTTTTAACCTGAAACTTCTGATCACCTTCTATTCCATCAAGTACAATTTCACCCCATTGAAATTCTCCTAAACTTGAGCAAAGCCGGCTCTCTCTGAAAATCGAATAAATCTAAGATCGGTGATCCTACCAAAAGATATACATCCAATAAATTTTGAATCAGAGACTTTGTGAGATTATGCACTTATCACTTTAGTTCTTATCGCTTTAGGTACCCCTAGGGAGTTACACAACATATCTCTCTAACAACTACTTAAAAATTGTCATGACTATCAAAGTAATTGGGTCCTCCTTGTCTCTATTTCAAGTAAAAAAAATGAATAAAATCTGATGTTACACTTTTCTAGTCTGGAAGCCTCTTTTTAGAAATTATCTGTCAAGAACTCGAGGTTAGAAGGTTATCGAAAAGGCTCCAGTGGTAGCTAGCTACTAGCCCTGACTGATAGTGGGCTCTAGAAATGCGGACAGTGAGAGTCGAACCTAGAAACTCGGAAGGTAAGCCTTTTAAAAGCAGCCATGCTCCACTCGGCCAACTGATGTTACACTTTTCTAGTCTAGAGGCTTCTTATTAGAAATTTCCTGTCAAGAACTCAAGGTTAGAGGGCCACCATGAAAACTTCGGTGGTAGACGCTTCGATGATAAAGTTAGTAAAGAAATAAAGATAGTAATTCAAGAGATCAATTGAACATAAATTGAAGACAAACCTTTAGGTCTTATTTATAGGTTATAGATCTCCCAAGTTGAGTAGGATTAGGAACCATAAACATAGGGATTCGAAGATATCCATCGATAGTAGTTTTCATGTTAAATTATGTTTCCTTTATTTTGAGGTTGGTAGTCCATAAAAGGCGATGACGTATTCAGAAGGCTTCGGATTATAGGTCTATAGCCCATAAACCGATAGGGATGAGTATAATGCTTTTCATGTTATAGAGCTGCTTAAAGATGCGTGTCATATTCTAAGAGCCTTAGCCGAATTATGGTATATCAGCTACTCCCCCTTGAGCCTCGGTTCTGTAGGGACCTATTTAGAGCTGAAGATAGGATTTTTGAGGCATCACGCATGTTTATGTCATAAATGTGTTGTTTCACATCCCGAGGAGACAATCATTGATGTGATAGTTAATGTCCCATCATTATGCATGTCGTCGTTCCAAATGATGATGCCATCATTACCCACAACGACTGCTCTGGTTTGGTGGAAACAATTCTAATAATCTTTGTGCACTATAAAAGGGAAAACTCACCCTTTTGTGCTCTTTTATCATTCTCTGAGCCGTTCTCTAGTCAAGTTTGGCTCTAAGTGTGTTCGCCTTCCCTTATATTTGTTTTTTCTGTGCACCATTTTTGTTTGTGTTCTTGCTTTCATCCTCTTTCACCTTCTTTACCGTAAAAAATGTATGCCTCTAATGTTCAATCTAGCACTAGTCATGACTCAGTAGAACCACTAGGGGTTAAGGACCAAGTAGGGTTGAACCTTGAGGTCGGTAGTTCGTCTGAAGACTTAGGAAACAAACCCACTAGCAGTCCGGCCTTTAGTTCAAGGGTCTTAATAATTCAGGTCTTTGTGGAACCCAAGGACAGAGAGGCTAAGACCTCCAATAGAAACCATAAGAGATAAGAAGGGGAGAGTGTTAGGATATGTGCCCTCATATCCAAGACATTTAATTATTATTTAATAGATTTGATTTATTATTGAGTTTCATATTACCATATGTTTGGATGTTTCTTTATATCATGAGATTATTAGTCCTTGAATTGTCATTAGGAGTGGTTCATGTGTACAAATGAGATTTATACACAGGAGATATAAACTGCTTATATAAGCAATTCTAGAATTGTTTGCGGCTATTAATAAGACTGGACATCTTATCTGTAAAGGTGTAATACAATTAACCTTTATGTGATAAGGTGGTTTATCTCAACCATCAGAGTAGTGGACTTTAGGTTATTATATTGGTGTATTGGGAATACACTAAATTGGATCACTATAAAAAATACATTATTTGGAACTGTCACCTTTAATAAGTTTCTTATTCACTATTCACAGTAAGCTCTTAATCTTGATAGGATAATGAAATCAAGTTCTGAATAGTGATGACTTTGAGTTACCAATGAGTGAGGTCTTTTAGATCAACACCTCGATAACTTGAAAAATCATTATTTAGATTGTGGGAACACATATTCTAAAGATGGAATCTATGCTCTATATATTAGAAAAATGGATATCACCTTTGTGCTAATTCAATAGGTTAATCACTAAAATCCGGATCTGGTCTTTTCAGTAAATTATTTATGAAATGATGAATAATTACAAGTGATTAATAATTATTGAATTAGGTTCTTAAAATAATTAGAGAATTAATTTGATAGTATAACCTTAATTATTAGTATCCATGTAGAGGGGCCAACTGCAAAAATATAGTGTATATGGGTTTACTCTATTCTACCTAGTTGAAGTGCAATTTCAATTATATAGTGAAGTTAATTGAAATTAATTAATTAATTAAAATTAATTATGAGATAATTAATATTTAATTAACTAAGTAGAAGCTAACTTAGTGGGACCCACTAGATCTCTTTTCTTGCCCTAATTAGGCTAAGCCTTATAATATGATATGTAGGGAGCCATTCATTAAAAAAAAAGAAGTTTTTGTGCTAGACAAAAATAAAAGGGCAGCCCACTCTCCTGCGATACGGTTTGCTTAAGGGAAAAGAGGAGAAAGAGAAAGAAGATTGCATTAATCTCTTCAAGAAGTCTTCTTCAACAATCAAGATTATCAAGAACAATTTTATGATTCGTGTAAAGAAAAAAATCCAAATAGATTTTTAAAATCGCTTCCGCAGTAATTACGAACCCAACAATTGGTATTATAGCAACTTTACATGAATTCATCAATTTTGAAAGTTGTAATTATTTGTTCTAAACCTATTAATGGATCCCAATTAAGATAAATGGTTATTTTAGAATGAGATTTTGTGATACAATCTGTTGATACAAAGATTTAATCCTTGTTTGATACCCATAGAGATGGATTAATTATATAATTTAATTTTTATTATGATCTCACCAAGTAATGAGATTGTGGTTGAAGAATTGTTAGGTATGAGATACGAGCCATGTGCATCAATAAAAAAAATAATAATTTCCCACGACATTAGTGCTTGTGGTAGCATTCCACGTTCCCGTTAAACTACGATAAAGCGATATTTTTTTTAAGTACAATATACCTATAATTTTTTTTTATGATTCCGTATTGTGTTCGATCCTTAATAAGGTTTAAATCCTGATTGTTAGTTTTGATAAGGGTTTGCATATTAGTCGTTGACGGTAAACTATGAAATATCATTCAATTTGATAAATAGATGTGTACACGCAAAAGTATGTACACATAGGTATAGATGTATATGATACCAATGGGTATTTGATATCCAATATATATACAGTTTATTAAAAAAAATTATATTAATTTTTCCTAATCATGTGTTTTAATTGGATATTAGATACCCAAATTTATTAAATTTCCTAGGTATTTGATATCCATGGTTGGCACAAGACAAATATTTAAATACATAATATTTGATATTATATATTTTACTAAAAATTATTATTTTAATTAGATATTAGATGCTCAAATTAATTAAATTGTTTAGGTATATGATACCTAATGGCTCAATTTTATGTTTTATATATATATATATATATATATATATAAGTTTTTTTTTTATTATGGGCATATGATACCCAGGGATAGACAATCTTACAGTAATATAGATTATTATTTTAATTGGATATTAGATACCCAAATTTATTAAATTATTTGGGTAAGACTCAATTATTTAATATATTCATCTTTTTATATTATAGGTTAAGTGAGACTTGACCTATATGGGTTCTTGGATACATGGATTAAATCTTAGCATGCTCTAAAATAAACATGGGTGATGTATATGATTAAGCACATATTTAAATGCTTATTAAATTTTATTTCTCATATTTGAATGGTTTATTTATGTGAATGGATGTATCATATCTCTCATGACAGGCCATTAGGTGATGTATTTAATTCAATTGGTTTTGAGGCAATTGTAAAGGGCAATGGACTTAAAATAAAATTTCGCGAATGAGCGAGCTCCATTGGTTTCCCTAGTCTATTAATTTTTAATTTTAGATTAAATGTGAGCTCACATATGTGAATATAGGTTTTTCATGTATTTATTTTATTTCTGAAGAAAAAGCTAGAAGATGAGAGTCATCAAAAAGATCAATGAAAGTACAGAGCTTGCTGTCAAGAATTTTAGTTGGCCATGAGAGATAATTTTAATTTTATACTTACATATTTATTTTCAAAAAATCACATGATTAATTTTGATTCATGAATAGGTTAATATAATTATGCATGTGTTGTATAATAAAGATCCTTAATTTATAAAAACAAGAGGGAGAGGGATGCTTTAAGAAAGCTCCCACGGTCTTTTATCATCGGCCTATAGTAAGATAAAAATAGGTGTCCTGATCCATCTTCGAGTGGCCTCCCCACGGAAGGTGACTATCTAGTTGGTTACAAGCATGAACCTCTTAGCAAAGAGATGGGGTGAGGGTGATCTCCCTATGGGGACACTACTTGCAACGGTTATCTTTTTATTTTAGATGATGGTATACACTTGATCAAAATGGAATGATGTTCTCCCCATGGAGTCTATCATTGTCTTTTGAAGACCAAAGGATATTGGAAAACATGTTTCATTTGACATGAGATGTCTTGATAGTGAAATCATATAGGATATGATGGTCCTCCTAATCAAATGGATGACATTGTCATCCCCACAGAGCATGTTGTTTATAAGGTTAGCTTCCAATGCATTCATTGATAGTAGTTTGATGATACCACTATGCATTTATGAGAGCAAAAGTCATTTTATTATTTATTTACATTTATGCTAATGTATGTGCTTATATATATGATTCTCAAATGTCTTCATTTAACTTACTTGCTATCATCCTGAAAGAAAACAAGTTGATTGGACCTAATTATGTGGACTGGAAACGAAATTTGGACATTGTCCTTACTACAGAGAGGTACAAATATGTGATTACTGTGAATAGCCAAAACCTTCTAGGGGTTGATGCTCCCTAAGAGGACATTGACAGCTATTCTAGGTAGGTCAAGGCTGATGAGATGACACATTGCTATATCTTAGCTTCGATGTCAACTGTTTTACAACATCAACATCAGAGTTTCCCAACAACTAGGGATATGATCCTTAACTTAAAGAGATGTTTGGGGATCAGGGGCATCCTACTAGGTAGACTGCCATGAAAGCACTCATGAACACTAAGATGGCAGAAAGAACTCTAGTTAAAGACCATGTTTTAAAAATGATTGACCTTTTAAATGTGACGAAAGTTCTAGGGGTTGACATTGATGGTGAGTCCTAGATTGATATTATCTTCGAGTCGCTACCTGACTCTTTTAATCAATTTAAGCTCAACTATAACATGAACAAAATGAATTTGACTTTGGCTGAGCTTCTGAGCTCTTTACAAGTAGCGGAAGGTATTATCAAAAGCCATCCTAGTGCTCATGTGGCTAAGGGTTCTTCTTTTAAGCCCAAGCCCAAAAGCAAGGGCAAGTGGAAGAAAAAACAGAACCTCAAAAATTCCAAGGGAAATATGGGTCCTAAAGGGGGTGTTGGAAAATGGAAGAAATGGGCAACCACAAGGCAACCACTAAGCCCAAAGGAAAGTGTTTCCATTACGGGGTCATGGGGCATTGGAAGAGAAACTGTCTAGATTATCTAGCCAAGAATAAGAACACAAGTATAATTGAATCACTTGTTATTAAAGTAAGCTATATAGTGGGTACTTCAGATTCCTAGTGTGTAGACTTTGGTACAACTAATCACATCTGTAATTTGTTACAAGGGTTTCGGGAGACCAGGTGGCTAAGTGATGGAGAGATTATCCTGCACTTGGGAACAGAAACAAAAGTTGTTATAGTTTTAGTAGGAGTAGTTAGTTTATATTTTTCTTCAAATAAAACATTAGTACTTTATGATTACTTACATGTGCCTGGCATTAAAAGGAACTAATTATCAGTTTCAAGTTTAATAAAACAAGGTTATTCAGTTTATTTTAATTCAAATGTTCTTATTAAACATAATGGTTCTTTTATATGCTCTGGCACCACAGTTAGTGGTCTTTATTTGATTACTCCTAAGATATATAAGATACATGACAACGAAAAGAATGAACCATCACAAACTTTACCACTTAAAAGAAAAGTTTCTTTTACTAATTCAATTTATCTTTGGCACTTGAGGCTAGGTCATATTAATCTGGATAGGATTAGCAAACTAGTAAAGGATGGTACTTTGTCTTCCTTGGTTGTTGAACCACTGCCAGTCTGTATATTCTGTTTAGAGGGAAAAATGACCAGAAAACTCTTTGCTTCGAAAGGTAACAGGGCCAAAGAAGTATTAGAGTTAATTCATACTGATGTGTGTGGACCCTTAAATATTAGGGCTAGATGGGGCTATGAGTATTTCATCACTTTCATTGATGATTACTCCAGATATGGTTATGTCTATCTATTTCACCACAAGTTAGAAGCCTTTGAAAAGTTCAAAGAGTTTTGGGCAAAAGTGGAAAAATAATTAGATGGGAGCATAAAATCACTTCAATCTGATCGAGGTAGGGAATATCTTTCTAGTGACTTCAGTTAGCATTTGTTGGATAATGGGATTTTATCATAGTTGTCTACACTTGGCATGCCTCAACAGAATGGTGTACCAGAGAGAAGAAACAGGGCATTTTTAAACATGGCAAGGTCAATGATGAGTTATTCTTATGTGCCTATATTCCTTTAGAGGTATGCGTTGGAGACAACAATATATGTTATGAACTCAGTTCCAACTAAGTATGTTCCTAAGACTCTAGTAGAGCTTTGGACTGGGCGTAAGCCAAGTCTAAACCACTACCAGATCTGGGAGTGTCCAGCCTATGTACTGAAAGGAAAGACTAGCAAGTTAGAACCAAGATCAGAATTGAGCCATTTCATTAGCTATCCTAAGGGGACAAAAGGCTGACTCTTTTATAATCCCAATAAGCAGAAGGTATTCCTTAGCACGAATGCTGTCTTTCTGGAGGATGATTATATTATGGGTCAAAAGCCTAAGAGTAAGATCACCTTAGAAGAAACATTAGATGCTTCTTATATGCCTCAAGCAAAATGATAATCATGGACTAGATGCCTTTATTCTGACATCTTCTATTATACCGGAGCCACGTCGTAGTGGGAGGACTGTCAAGCCATCTGATAGGTACATGTTCTTACGAGAGTCTGTCTCAGATGAACATGTTTTAGATCCCAGTAGCTACGATGAGGCACTCTTTGATAAAGATTCAGGACTTTGGCAAAATGCTATGAAAGCTGAAATGGAATCTATGTATTCTAATCAGGTCTAGGAACTTGTGGAACCACCTGCCAATGTTAAACCAATTGGCTGTAAGTGGATCTACAAGAGAAAGAGAGGACCCGATGGATCAGTTGAGACTTTTAAAGCTAGACTAGGTGGCGAAAGGGTTTACTCAAAAAGAGGGTATCGATTATGAGGAAACTTTTTCACCAATTGTTATGCTTAAGTCTATTCGGATTCTCTTATCAATTGCAGCTCATTTTGATTATGAGATTTGAAAAATGGATGTTAAGACAGCATTCTTAAATAGCTATCTTGAGGAAGACATCTATATGATGCAACCAGATGGTTTCATATCTAAGGGCCAAGAGCATATAGTATGCAAGCTGCATAAGTCCATTTGTGGACTTAAAAAAGCTTCCCAAAGTTGGAACATCTGATTTGATTAGGCAATCAAGTCATTTGGTTTTGATCAAAACTCTGATGAACCTTGTGTATATAAAAAGAGTAAAGGAAGCGTGGTGGTGTTTCGAGTTCTGTATGTGGATGATATACTACTTATTGGGAATAATGTAGGGGTGTTGTCTACGATAAAGGTTTGACTAGCAAATCAGTTTGATATGAAAGACTTGGGAGAAGCCAGTTACATCATCAAGATTAAGATTTTGCGAGATCAGAAGAATAGGATGTTAAGCTTATCTCCAGGTGCATATATAAATAATATTCTTGTCAAGTTTGTAATGCATAACTCCAAGAAAGGCTTATTGCCTTTAAGGCATGGAGTACCTCTGTCCAATAATCAGTGTCTTAGGACACTTAAGAAAGAGGAACGTTTAAAGGCGGTTCCTTATGCTTCAAGTGTAGGAAGCCTTATGTATGCTATGCTTTGTACTAGACCAGATATTTGTTTTGCAGATATCAATCTAATCCAGGACCAAATCATTGGACTGCCGTGAAACATATACTCAAGTACTTAAGAAAAACTAGAGATTATATGTTGAGATACGAGGGTGGTGATCTAGTTCTAGTTGGCTACACAGAGTCTGACTTTATGTCAAATCAGGACTTTAGAAAGTCAACCTAAAGATATGTGTTTACTCTTGGTAGTGAAGTTACCAGTTGGAGGAGTATCAAGCAACATTGTATTGCTGACTCAACCACTGAAGCAAAACATATAGCTCCCTCTGAAGTAGCTAAGGAAGCAATTTGGTTCAAGAAGTTCCTTTTGGAACTAGGAATGGTACCATAGTCTCAGTTGCCTATGGTCCTTTATTGTGACAATAGTGGAGCTATAGCTCAATCCAAGGAGCCAAGAAACCACAAGGGTGGAAAGCACATAGAGCGTAAGTATTACCTCATCAGAGAGATCGTTCAGCGCGGAGACATTATCGTCACCAAGGTTGCATCTATGGATAATCTTGCAGATCCTTTCACTAAGGCTCTTGCTTCTAAAAGTTTCGAGCTTCATGCAGGATGGGTGTCAAATGTGGGGAATGGATATGAGTGCAAGTGAGAGTTTGTTAGGATATGTGCCCTTATATCCAAGACATTTAATTATTATTTAATAGATTAATTTATTATTGAGTTTCATATTACCATATGTTTGCATATTGCTGTATATCATGAGATGATTAGTTCTTGAATTGTCGTTAGGAGTGGTTCATGAGTATAAATGAGATTTATACACAAGAGATATGAACTGCTTATATAGGCAATTCTAGAATTGTTCGCAGCTATTGATAAGACTGAATATATTACCTGTAAAGTTGTAATACAGTTAACCTTTATGTGATAAAGTGGTTTATCTCAACCATCAGAGTAGTGTACTGTAGGTTATTATGTTGGTATATTGGAAATACACTGAACTGGATCACTATAAGAAACGCATTATTTGGAACTGTCACCTTTAATAAGTTTCTTATTCACTATTCACAATAAACTCTTAATCCTGAGAGGATAGTGAACTCAAGTTCTGAATAGTGATGACTTTGAGTTACCAATGAGTGAAGTCTTTTAGATTAACACCCCGATATCTTGAGAAATTATTATTTAGACTATGGGAATATATATTCTCAAAATAGAATATACGCTCTATATATTAAAGAGATGGATATCTCCTTTGTGCTAATTTAATGGGTTAATCACTGAAATTCAGATGTCTTTTCAGTAAATTTTTTCTTGAAATGATGACCAATTGCAAGTGATTAATAATTATTGAATTAGGTTCTTAAAATAATTAGAGAATTAATTTGCCAGTATAATCCTAATTATTAGTATCCATGTAGAAGGGCCAATTGCTAAAATATAGTGTATATGGGTTTACTCTACTCTACTAAGTTGGAGTGAAATTTCAATCGTATAGTGGAGTTAATTGAAATTAATTATGAGATAATTAAGATTTAATTGACTAATTAGAAGCTAACTTAGTAGGACCCACTAGATCCCTTCTCTTGCCCTAATTAGGCTAAGCCTTATATATATGATATGTAGGGAGCCGTTCATTAAAGAAAAGAAGCTTTTGTGCTAGACAAAAAATAAAAAGGCAGCCCACTCTCATGTGATACGGTTTGCCTAAGGGGAAAGAGGAGAAAGAGAAAGAATATTGCATTAATCTCCTCAAAAAGTCTGCTTCAACAATCAAATTTATCAAGAACAAGGTAATTCTAACCTCTCTTTTCAAGATTGTATGATTTGTGTAAATAAAAATATCCAAATGGATTTTTGAAATAGGTTCCACTATGGTTACGAACCCAACAGAGAGTGCATTACCCAGACTATGATAGATACTCTAAGGGTCATATATAATTTTTCCCAAACTATGACTTGTAGGGTTCCAGACCCCATAGATTGTCCATCTAACGTTTAAAGTGGTGACATCTATGCCTACTTTGAATGGTTTGAGGTTGGGATGAGTTTCCCATTCCATCTCACCATTAAGGTACTCTTTTGCTGGTTTAACACGTGCTATGCCGACCTAAATATCAATAGTTGGAGGCTATTGATTGCCTTTGTAGTCTTAGGTCATAAAGTACTTTAGGTTGGAAGACATGTTTTACACGTCCTTTGACAAAGGGTTCAAGCCCCTCACTTTTGTACCCTCCTCCAATAAGACATGGAAGAAATGGTTCTTTTTCGTAAAAGGAGGCTGGGAATACAAGGAGTTCAAGAAACGGGCAACCATCTTTCCACGGAAAACTTACTTCAAGGGTGAGCCCACCGTTTTATAAAACTTGTTTTTTTTTGTTTATTTCTTATCTCTATTCTAAATCCTTTGCTATGACATGCCATGTAGATAAGAGTGCTTAGAGGAGGTTTATATTCACACAAGACCTTCAGGACCGATACGGGCTATTTCTTCAAACCAAAGATCATTCCCACAAAGCCATTCTAACCCCTCAAGAACTTGATGGAGGCTGGGCTAGTGATGGAGAAAAGTGAGGGGCTGAAGAAGTCCATCTTCTCTTCATGGAAGTCGACGCAGAAAAAAAAATATCAAAGAGACTTCTACCCTAATCAAGCCTACTCCTTCTCAGAAGAAAATGAGGTTTTTGTCTGATTCCCCTAAGCAGATGGTCTCAGAAGAGTTGGCTTTTACGCTAGTTCAAGAAACGCTCCCCCTTCCTGCACCTGTGATAGAGAAACAAAAGAAAGGAAGGGTAAGGTTGGGATTGGCCCTCCTCCTACTGAAGAGACCTGGTCCAGTGCCTTAAAGAAGGCATATAAAGAGTCCTTAGCAACTGGCCCTAACAAATTCAAGGGTCAGAAGCCCAAGAAAATAGCCAGGGATTTACTAGTCGTGCATATGAGGGTGAGTATTCTGATTTCCTTACTATCCCCATTTTTCTCTACTTGTTCTGTTAATGACTTCCTCTCTTGTTTTTGTTGATCTGTAGGCTACGCATGCTATAGCGGCTAATGGACAGTCCTAATGATATTGAGCAGATAGACACTCTCTAGGCTAAGCTGGACGAGACAAGGCTATAGTTGGGGACTGCACGCTCGGCAGCAGCTACCTCTAATGAAAAGTTAAAAGAGGCTGCCAATGCATACTCCATTCTTGAGTCAGAGAGGAACGCTTTGGCTTTAGAGCTAGAAGGCTTGAAGAAAAGACTGGCCAATTTTGAAATGACCGCTACCCAGAAACTCTCTGAAAGTGTCAAGAAAGCAAGGGCTTAGATTGAGAAGGATCGAAGGACTGAGGTCGAGAAGTTAAGGGAGAATTCATTGAATATAGTTACAAGATGCATAAGAAGAAACTCCAAAAATTGTACCCTAACCTTAGTCTGGCCGGTTTGGATGATATCCATGTTTCCAAAGCTGAAATGGAAGCTGAGGATGAAGAAGAGAACACTGGAGCAATAGAGCCAGTTGCGGACCCTTACCATACTGAGTAGCCCGGGACCACCGAACATGACAAGAAAAATACTCCAACAGAATAATAACTCTTAGGATATTTCTTACATATATATATATATATATATATATATTTGGTTCTCTTCTTTGTACTCCCCCAATCTTTCATATATAAAATTATCACATTTTGACTTTTGAGCTTCATTTTTGGTATGATTTAACCGAGTACTATCTTTGCTGACTTCCATTACCAACTTTTGAAGTGACATATTTAGCGCTATAAGAAACTTGTTTGTAAAAGACTTAATGAGATACTCAAGTCTGTAACATTTTTACTGAAATAAAAGATTTTTAGGGGTCCGAATAGGTTGACAATGCTGTGATAATAAGATGTTCAGACCTGTAAACCTTATAACAAAATATAAGATTTTTAGGGGTTTGAATAGGGTGGCAATGGCGCAATAAATAAAATGTTTAGACTTGTAATACTTATAATAAAATTTAAGGTTTTTAGAGGTCTGAATAAGTTGATGGTACTTCTTCTTTTTTTTTTCTTCAGTAGTTGAGAATGATAGTTGGGAAAAGAATGATAGTTATGCCAAGAAATAACATTTCACAATTGAAGCAGAAATGTCAAAAAATAACTTTTTAGTATTGTAATACTGCTAAAACTTAATTTTAATATGAATAAAATGACTTTTATCATTAGAGTTTGTTTAAGAAATGTTTTTAGTGATTAGTTTTGTTGAAAATTATATCGTCACTAGTAATGACAATCTCAGCTATTGAAAGGCTCTGTTAAACTAATGCTTTTATAATTCTTCAGAATTCTAATAAAATATATTTATAACTATCCTTATCTTATAGAAAATTCCGAATAACGTGACATTCTAAGAAAAAAAGAAAAAGAAAGAGAGTTATTTGAAAAAGAGAAATCAATAAATAAATAAATAAAACTTCACATGCAAATCAAAGCAAATAATAACAGTTAGTTTAAGGAAATGCTGGTGGATTTTGTGAGTCTGGACCCCTGCGTTGACTAATACAGAGATCTTGCAATTGAGCACCTCATCATCATGCACTTCTACTTTTTCCATTTTCTGGGTTTTTATTTTCCTATTCGTTACTCTCTGTATTTTTTTTTATAATTTAACTTCCTTTTTTATGGAAATGATTTACCTCAATTTACGTAAAAATGAAATTTACAAGAAACACATACAAAGTGAATTTACGAAATTCTCCTTATGTTCAATAAAATAATTCTAAACAAAAATTGAATACAATTAAGTAAATTCCTATTTAGGGAAGATGCCCATTGTAAAAAAGAAGTGCAAATAGCACCTCCTTTTAGCCAAAATGCATGGATGACTTAGCATTTATTATTCATCTTTCTTCCTGATAATATGATCACCTGCGACAACAAACACTTGCCATACTCTTGTTGGGTTATCACAAAAAAATCCACCCCTATTTTTTTTTTTTTGGGGGGGGGGGGGGGCCTTGTAGAACAATACATTTGAAATTTTTATAGAACAATACAGCTAAGAACTCATTTACATATGCCAAAAAGTTTTTTATTCGTTAGATTTTTTAGGATTTTATTTTATTCAAAAATTAAAATAAATAAAAAAACAATTTAAAAAAAAAAATTAAAGGACAAGACATCATTCACATATGAAAACTAGCTCTTAATAGCATTTCTTAATTTTTATATTAAATTTTACATCTCAAATGATTTGATAAAAAATCATTAACATAACATTAAATAATGTGTTTAATTCAACACTAATTATACAATGTCAAATTATTTGGTACGCAAAATTTGGTACAAAAATTTGAGGCACATGGCATTACTCTTAGTAAAAGACCTAGCTCCAACAATAGGCTTGGAGTGCAATTTTACATTTTCTTCAAATATGAAAGTTAGGGTTGTGCGGGCATAAAATCACCCTTTATGCCAATAGGTGACACTTGGCATAAGGCAAGGGTAAAAAACTGAATTTCCCATAAGCAATGACAAAATAAGTAGAAGGACTCGGGCAAGATTCCCTGGGTAGGAATCATGTTCCGACCAAGCCAAGTCAACTAGCCAGCTCACTTAAATTAAGTGCGTGACTGACCAATTCCAACAAGCTGAATGGAGGCTGATTCAGTGGGATCCTGATTCTCTAACGAATCAAGTAATGGAATTTATAATCACGTACAACGCCAACCATTGCATAATACCCTCCTATGATAAGGGGATCAGCTAAGATCAAATGAGTCATTTCTAATGCAATGCCAACTATTTAAATACCAGAACCACTAATTCAATGGTACATAGAGACACATCACGTTTGAAGAAGAGCCTAACACAATGGTCTCTAGAAAAACATAATGCAAAGGA
Organism: Nyssa sinensis; assembly: GCA_008638375.1. Taxonomy (NCBI): domain Eukaryota; kingdom Viridiplantae; phylum Streptophyta; class Magnoliopsida; order Cornales; family Nyssaceae; genus Nyssa; species Nyssa sinensis. The sequence continues at coordinate 23,762,417 of CM018039.1, read as the reverse complement.
AAGTAAAGATCGCTCAAAGGCCAGCAATGCAGCAGAATAATGGTCTTGCTCATCCAAAATGAAGAAAGAGTATCAACCCATAAAAAAGGGCTACACTTCCCTCACCATTCCTATCAACCATATTCTACACTAGGTAAAAAATCAACCATGGGTTTGAAGGCCTCCACCAATGAAAGTAGATCTGGCAAAAAGAAACTCGGAGAAATATTGTTATTTTTACCATAATGCCCAGCACAATACAAAATTTTAAAGCCTTACAAGAACATGTCGAAGAGCTGATCTCGCAAGGATACTTGGGGGAGTTTATCTAAAGAGATGTCTAGACATTACTACTGCAGCAGCCGGACAAGGAAAGACAAAAGTACCGACCCCAGGATAATTGTTCTTCTCCGTCACACCAAGCGAAGAACTCCGAGTAGTAAACACTATCTTGGTTGCAATGCCATCTAAGGGAATAAAAAACAAGGAAAAATAGATATACTACAAGAAGGCTAAGGAGGTAGCCTTGGTAGGAGCCCCGGGAACACCAACATCTAGCAATAACCAAAGTTTAATTTTTTCTGCTAAAGACTTACAACAAGTGCACCTTCTTCACTACGATGCCTTAGCTATTTCAGTCCAAATAGCTAATTGTTTGGTCCACCAAGCACTACTGGACAACGGTAGTGCAGTGAACATCTTATTCACACATGCACCAGAAGAGATGGGTCTGAAAACAAACCATCTTACCCCCAGGGAAAAACCACTTGTAAGCCTTAGTGGACTAGTAACATACACAAAGGGTAGCATAACACAACCCGTTATGGCTGACCCGATCAACTTGATGACAGAATTCATGATGGTCAACACATCGTCCCCATATAATGTCATCTTGGGGCAGACTTGGATCCACGATATGGGAGTAGTGCCCTCGGCTTTGCACCAGACTCTAAAATTTTCCACTCTTGTAGGGAAAGGACAAACCATAGTAGAAAACATAATACAGGGAGACCGGGCAGTTTTCAAGAGCTGCGCCATTGTCGAATAGAAAGAATCCAAGAAAGTTGCTCTGATGCCCACTTGCACCAAGGTCACAAAGGACGTGATAGCTACAGAACCAGGGTCCAAAAAATAATGACTCACTAGAGTTAGACCCCATTGATGAATAAACCCGAACGAATCAGGCGAAAGAAGATGTGGAATTAATCTAACAAGATCTATCTAAACCAGAAAAGGGTGGAACAAATTGGGGTTGAACTCAATAACATCGAAAGGGATAATCTCCCCTAATTCCCAGGAAAACTGATATATATTCGCCTGGTCCACCCAGGACATGCTTGGGATTGACCATTGAGTCACCTACCACAAGTTATTCATGGACCCAGAACAAAAATTTTGCCAAAAGAAAAAACCTTTGCTTTAGAATAGAATCAAGCTATAAAAGAAGAAGTGGGGAAGTTACTAAACGTTATGTTTCTCCGAGATAATGATTTTCCCGAACTAGTTTTCCAATATTGTCGTAATGCCAAAAAAGAATAGGAATTAGAGAATTTGCGACAACTTCACCGACCTCAATAAAGCATGTCCAAATTATAACTACCCATTGTCAAAAACTGATCAAATGGTAAATGCTACTTCAGGACATAAACTCCTCAGTTTCACTAATTCTTACTCAGGCTATTACCAGATTCATATTTACGAACTCGATTAAGAGAAAACATCCTTCATAACCGAATATGAAACTTTTTGCTATCAAGTTATTCCCTTTAGATTAAAAAACACAGGAGCTACATACCAAAGCTTAGTAAACATGGTTCTTTAGGATTAGATCGGGAAAATAACGAAAGTGTACGTAGATGTCATGCTAGTGAAGAGTATGGTTTAGGGCAGATCACCTAAACCACTTATCAAAAGCCTTCACCCAACTTCATAAATACAAAATGAGGCTCAACCTAGAAAAATATACTTTTCGGATGGCATCACGAATATTCCTTGGGCATTTTCTAAGCAAACAAGGAATCAAAGAGAACCTAGACAAAATCATAGCCATTCTAGAGATGGAATCTCCCGAGATAGAAAAAAAATATTCAAAGACTAACAAGGTGAGCAGTAGCCCAAAATAGTAAGTAAATTGCTCCCGGTTGTTCAATGACTCCCGAGAAAAGGTAGAAGAATGGGAACCCAGATTCCAAATGAACAAATTCAAAATTGTTTTTTTTTTTTTTACTTAGTTTTTTATGAATATGAATTATTAAAGGTATACTCAGAGATTCTCGTGAGTTCGTATATTATAGAAAATATTTTTTGCCCTTTCCACAACTCAGATTCCTGTCTCGGGCATCAGATAAATGTCATCCATTCTTCCAACTCTTAAAGAAGAACAAAAAGTTCGAATGGATAGAAGAGTGTAAGGAAGCATTCCAAAAGCTGACGCAATACTTAGCTACTCCCCTATTGTTATCAAAACCGGACATAGGGGAAGAACTCTATTTATACCTGGAAATCTCAAGTTTTGCCGCTCGCGTTGCACTGATCAGGGAAGATGGGAAGGTCCAAAAACTAGTAAACTATATCAGTTAGGCATTATAGGATGCCCAGACACGCTACCAAAGACTAGAGAAATTGATCTTGGCATTAGTTGTAGCCTCAAGAAAGCTTCAACCATACAATCTTACTTCCAAGCCTTTACCATCAATGTCATTATAGAATACCCATTCAGAGCTATTCTATATAGTCCATATGCCTTCGGGCGGTTATCAAAATAGTCGATAGAGTTGGGCTAGTTTGACATCCAATGTTTTCCTCTAACAGTTGTCAAAGAGAAGGTCTTGGCAAACTTTGTAGTCGAGTTCACACCACAAAAAACCAACCAGGACAGTGAAAAAGCAAATCGCATGCAATACTTGAAACATTTCATAAATGGTTTGTCACAAAAGGCAGGATCAAGAGCTAGTCTAGTATTATACACCCCAAAAGGAACAACGATAGAGCAGTCCATTTAGCTCTATTTTAAAGCCATAAACAACGAGGTAGAATATGAAGCCCTCATGTCTGTATTAAGACTAGTCGGTGAGTTAGGACTAAATAAGCTACTAATTTTCTACAACTTGCAGCTGATAGCTAGCCAAATAAATAGGGAATGTGAAGCAAGATGCCAGGATGGCCACATATAGAAAAAAGGTACAAAAAAAATTGGAATCTATTCCTAAATATATAATCCAACAATTCCTTAGGGAAAAAATTTTCATTCCCATGAACTCGCTAACCTCAGATCAGCAGTGGGGTTCCAGTTTTGGTGAACAATATTGGTAGAATTCGTACCGAAATCTAGCTTAGACGAGGAAGAGCAAAGGATAACTTAAGTCAACCAACTCCCAAGTTAGTAGACTCTAGTCATTTCTTACTTAAGAGACGGATCATTTCCTACAAATAGGTTTAAAGCTTGAAAGATCTAAAGTAAGCCATGCGATACGCCTTGATTAATGAAAACCTTTACAAAAAGTCTTACTCGAGGTTGTACTTGAATTGCATAACTCTATAACAGGTCTAATAAGTTATACGAGAAATCCATGAAGGGATATGTGGAAATCATATAGGGGCAAATTCGTGGCCCAAAAAGTGATAAACAAAAGGTATTATTGACCAAAGATATACAAGGATGCAAAAGAGTTCTTAAAGAAATGCGAAAAATGTTAGAGGTATGCACTGATTCACAAGTAACCCCCTTCCGAGTTGTCTCATTTTAGCAGTCCATGGCCATTCAAGCAATGGGGCCTAGACATTGTGGGACCACAACAAATGGACCCCAGGAAAAAAAAGTTTCCTTTAGTTACGACATACTATTTTACGAAGCGGATTGAATATAAACCACTTGCAAAGATTGGGGAAACCTAAATCAAAGACTTCCTTTCGACCGACATCATATGTAGATTTGGAATTCCAAAATCCTGGTCTTAGATAATAGGCTGCAGTTCACAAGAAGTTTGATAAGAAACTTCTGTACTGAATTCGGAATAGAGAACCACTTGTCTATTGCATACTACCCCCAAGGAAAAGGACAAGTAGAAGCCTCTAACAAAATTATTTTGGCAAACTTAAAATGAGTTTGAAAATGCCAAAGGAAAATGGGCAAAAATACTTCCCGAGGTACTCTAGGCCTATTGGACCACGAAGCATCAACTAATCGGGAAAACACCAATTTCTCTTGCATATGGTAGCGAGGCCAAGATTCCCTCGAGGTGGTTGTTAGAACTCTTTGATCAGACTTAAAATAAAAGTCAAATGTATTTTTTCCTGAACAAAATATATAATCACCCTTCTCAAGCAGAAATTCAAAAAGAAAAAAAGAGATTTACTCTTTTCAAATTTATTATACAAGTGTAAGTCCTATGGCGACAACTTGGTCTCAAACTCACAAATAACATCTTTTCCTCCATAAGGTCGAGAGTGAGGAAGTGGACATTAGGCCTACGGAAAGTACTTTTTGGACCCCAGCTTCACTTGGACCACGAAAGATGGCCAACCGATAGAGAATACAATACCCATAGGATGACCATTCACGAGGAGGATCGCCATGTGAATAGGGAACCGAAAACCAATCCTCCTTTATGGATCTCCACCTTGACCACCTCATGTCAAATCTACCTCATGTCAATTGCTAAAGTCTGCTATCAATCCTTCCATGTCAGGCACCACAATAGAAGCTGACATAAGGAAGACTCGACAGCGAACTCAACCACTGCATACAGTTATCAAAAATTTCCATTCATGAAGAAGAAATGAAAGGAATATATGATTACAAACTCTAACAGAGTAAAACGATCAACGAATGAAAGTCGAAAAGGCATGCCAATTACAATTCCAATAATTAGACTAACTCTTAAATAGACAACTAAGTCATAAATGAGTGATGCTTCAACAAAAGATACAGTCCCTACGATTATAAATGACCTTGGGAAATGTTAGGCCATACCAATTTTCACCATAAACTAAGTTGCCGCTAACTAAGTCAAGTGCCTCTCGAAAAAAGTTCTAACAGAAAAACCAACGGTAGATATGCCTCGTCAAAAGCCTTTGGGCAGCCAAAATAATAATTGCACCATATGAAGTACGGTTGGTTGATATCAAATGCCAAGACTCCAACCAAAAAATAACTAACCCCCAAGTCACGGCTCGGGAAAGTAATCTTTTAAGGCTTTGGCTCAGCGTGATACCTTCGAGTTTTGGCTTCCATAAAAATTGCTCAAGTTCCAACCTAAAAAAGATTGTTGAAATCCATTTTATATCCCACCATGAGTCTGCTCGGGCAACAACGAGTATATTACTCTAAAATAGGTTGATTAGGGTATGCCCCTAAGCACGTACATGGTCTGCCCTTGAAATGAATTTCAAAAGTTAGTTAGGTTTTTACGAACAAACTATTAGAGTCTGTTCTAACCACCTGTACATCACAAAAACTACGAGTACGATTGTACTTGCTCCTTCGGTTAAAAGTATAAGATGGTCTTAAAATTTGAAAGAGGAAAAGTTTTAGAGGGCAAGGAGCCTGGACACCAAAAATCTTGCAAAAAGACTCATAGACAAAATTTAAGACTATAAGTCTACTCCTAAACATGAAGTACTCTCAAGAAATATAGAGGATCCGTCTAAAATTCTAAGATTTAAAAAAAAACAATAATACATATATGTCTCGTCCGCTATTTACAAAAAAAAAAAAAAAAGATACAATATATATATATATATATATATTATAAAAGACACTAATCATTAACCTCCTCTATAGGACCAGTGCTAGTCCCAAGGACTATGGTCTCCTACTCTACAACAATAATAACACCTTCAACAAGGTCTGGTAATGACAAACAATCTTCTCCCAAAGGGGTCTGTTCTTCAATCTCCTTTCCAACTGCAACCATTTCTAGATCAATTAGAGCAAAAGTATAAGGACGTCCAGCCCAGGCATCTTTATAACCCATTCGATAAGCCTCTTCTTAGAGCTTAAGGACTTGGTCTTGATACTCACCTTAGATCTTGTTGATCAAGGCATCGCAAGAAGCCACAAACTCGGAGTCTTTTTTTTCCAAGATAACCTTCAGTGCATTTCTTTCCTGGACTAGTCCGGCACCATCATCCCTCTCAAAAAAGGTCTCCTCATGAGAATGACATAGCAAGATATGCATACGATGAAGCTATTTTTGACACTCCTAGATGTCTACGCATGCCTTCCACAAATCATCCTTCATTGACTGGTGGACATCATCCAAATTCGAGACCTACTCACTGCAAAGTTCCTACAAACCATTCACCATGTACGCGTAGCCCTTAGGACGAGACGACTATTCAAACAAGCCCACCATGTCCTTAGTGAAATCATGACAAACCTAGTGCTCCAAGAAGAAAGACCCAATCCCAGCCAGTTTAGCCATATCTACCAGAGTTCGAAAGAGCTTGACGGTCGCTACTACTGCTTTCTGGTCAGATAAAAAAGTATAAAGATCTTTAGGAGCAGGGGGACGGATCGTGGAGGAAGATGGGGTATCAGTTGTTGTAATGGGTTCGATGTGAGATGACCGTACAAAAAAGATAAGTAGAACCTAAGAGGGTCACGGAAGGATTGGCTTATGTTCACAAATTACTACCCTAGTAGAAGGACGAGGCAGCACTACAGATTACGGGGCCCTTTCTGTTAACGTCCTTCTTCCCTTTAGAATCATCTGAACCCTATATTGCCCCACTTTTTAGTAACTCTAGTCAAGGTGGAACTTGAGCTTGAAAACTGATCAACTATGGAAATGGTTGAACTAGGAGGAACTTCCTCAAGATGGACCATTACTATCACTTCAATCATTTTGTCGGTTGCACTAAATATCCTTCTCCTCAATGACACTCATGGAGAACCATGTTTGTTTGGACAGTAACTTGGGTTGTACTCACACCTCCTATAAGGAATACCAACGAGAATCCCATAGAAACCTGGCTCTAAGACATCAATCATGGGACCCTCAATTAGTTGTCTATTAGGGTCAAGAAGACGACTCCAATCCCGATCCTCAATAGAAAAAGCACGAGATAATTCTGCCTCGCTATACTCGTAAGGCACGAGTTTAGTGTTGGCTTTCTTTTGAATGCGCACTCCGCTCTACGTGTTCGGAAAGGAAAATGTGGACTCCCTTGAAGGAAACTTCGATGCACCATCGATTTTTAAGGTGCATTTGTCCCATCCTTTCTCACCCTGGGCTAGGTGCTGAATCAAAATGATGTTGCAATAAGAGATGTAATAACAATTATTTCCCATCCGCTTGATGCTGTGAGAAGCTCAAAATTTGTTAAACCCTAGTCGTAACTTGTAAATACGGGCAAGGGCCTGAAAACCCATCAGAATCAGATAACTAGTGGGAGTCAACTAGCTTGGGGCAACTATGGAACAACTCGAAGAATTACTGATAAAAACTAGCAAAAGGAAACTTAAACCCTAAAGCGACTACCAATAGATGAAACTTAATTCAACCTTCGCGACTGCACGAAACACCAGATGATTCCTCATTGCCAAGATTGATGATCACATTCTTAGGGAATGCATCTTAGTACTTGGTAATAAAGGTCTCTAGATCCTCATCATCCTTAATCTTGGGCTTAGGCAAATCGAAGCCAGAAGGGTCACGAGAAGAAGTACCAGGCCCGAAAGCAAAATTGTCAATAAGATAAACTTTGCTACCAACGTTGCCTCTTTCCTCATCAATTCTAGAACGAAAGATGGAACGAAATTGAGAAGAAACGAAGTTCTCGTAACTTATAAGTTAAAAATAGGTAGGAAACTTGGCACTTCGGCATGTGCAAATGGAGCACGAAAAGACGTGCCAAAGAAGGCAGCATCCAAGAAGCACATCTTATTTAATAAGATCGTGACAAATAAGAAAATTCCTCCAAAAGTGATATGTGGCTCTCATTAAGCCAAAATATGTCTTTCTAGACCAAAGCCTATTTGAGCTCAGCCATACCTACTCACCTTGCCTCCGAACAGATGAAGTCTCAAGCTAATGATTATCCACACAAGCCAATGTCAACAAGAATTACTTTTCTTCTCACTACTTTCTCAAAAGTGACAAAGAAATGGGGCATATATACGAGTATAAAATCACCTTTCACACTAGTAGGTGACACTTGGCATAAGGCAAGGGTCAAAGACTGAATTTCCCATAAGTAATAACTAAATAAGTAGAAGGACTCCGGTAAGACTCCCTGGGCAAGAATCATGTTCTGACCATGCCAGGTCAAGTGGCCAACTCACCTAAATTAAGTGCATGATTGACCAATTCTAACCTGACAAATAGAGAATGATTTAATGGGATTCTGATTCCCTGATGAATCAAATGACAGATCATACACAACGCCAAGCTATGGCATGATCCTCTCCCATGATAGGAAGATCAACTGAGATCAAATAAGGCATTTTCGACACAGCACCAAGTATTTAAACACCAGAACCACTAATTCAAAGGTACACAAAGACAAAGACCATATTTGGTTCTAGTCTTGCTACTAAGCTTTAACCTTTGAACTAGCTCATTGCTAGCTTAACTATCGGAGATTCCTTAGCTAGAACCACACTGGTGCCCTCTAACCAACCCCGACAGCCTTTATTCCTTATTATAGGAGGACGCTCATTTGTAAAAGATTCTTCCCTTACAAGGGTTTTAAATCATTTCTTCAAAATCTTGAATTTATATTATAGGAGCTTTTTAAAATAGCTTGAACAATGTCTATTTTAAGTTTGTTAAACATTTTCATGAGATATCTCATTAATGTCGGCAAAACTAGTCTGGTGAGATGACTGGCTACGATCCTTTTCCCTTTTCACCTAAAAGTCATGTTAGAAAGACTAAGGCACCAGTGGAGTTCTGGTGACAATTAATCCGATGGTTAAGTTAGTGAATAAAATAAGAAGAAATTCGATAAAAAAAATTTTGGAATTCAGTTGACTAGAAAACTCTGTGCCTTGGCCTTTTATTTATAAGAAAAAAGGTTACTAACTTGATTAGAATCCTTGTTCGAGTAGGAATAAAACTTGCCTTATCCATTTGAAGTAGTTTCTAAGTAGGAGTCTATCTTAGAATCCCATTAAGAATGTAATCAAATTTACAGACTAGCACTCTCTACTAATATGATGATATGCAAGGTTATTCTTCATATGTTCTTGTCCTTATATATTGATGTGATCAATCACATCCTTTGCCAATGTGCACCAAGTAAAATGGGAAAAAAAAAAAAAGGAAAAAGATAAAAGAAAAGATAATAAAATGAAAGGAAAGAGAGGAGGACCAAACACTTTTACCATTTTTCAACAAAAGAACTAATAAGGGGGAGAGGGGGAAGAGAGACAAAAGAAGAAAAGAAGAAAGGGAAGAAGAATGAGGTAGCTCTGGGTCGTAATAAATTAACTATATCAATTATCTAATTAAGTAATCATCACATAGAGTTGCATAAATATCCTCAAACTTTAGTTTCCTAAATAACCTAACCAATTAGGTAGGAATCGTTGAACTAAACGGTAAATTGATTGTTCCATTAGATATAAACTTTAATACCAGATTCCAAACATAATATGTGTATGTGTTATTTAATAGATATTAATCAAGAATAACTACCAAGCATAATAAAGAGAGAAACATAACACATAGTCATATGTGGGAAACCCTGATAGGGAAGAAAACTCACACCTACAAGAAAATCCACTATGAATCCAACCCAGTACAAAGATACACCAGACCTCGATTAAACTAACCTTACTATTGTCCATCATAGTCTCTCGTTGTTAGTCAATATCCACAATCCTTTCCATTGTGATTTTCATACTACCAATTGCACCTTCCCATTGATCTCCTCTGAAGCAACTACTTTTACCACCAATCTGAGCTCCATAGATTAACACTCAACAGAGTTGTGGTCACAAGTAAACCTAAGATTGAATCTTTTATACAAAGACTTATAATAACCCTTGTGAACAAGGGATTATATGAAATCCTAATGTAAAAATCTATATGTAGACTCAAGGATTCATAAAGATTAACAAAGTATTCAATAAAAAAAGCTCAAAAAATTGACTTTAATGTTAGATAACGTAATTCTCTCCGATGCATTCAGCTCTTTTATATGATTCTCGCACAGATATATTTATAGGAAACTAAACCCAATAGAATTTAGAATGAGAAATAAGCCAATTAAAATCGTCAAATTTTGACATGCGTTTGGATGAAAGTGAGTCTTTCATTTAGATAGGACTCCGTTCAAATGGAAACTTCCTTTTCGCTTAGACGAGAAGGCTAATGGAAATCATATTCTATTTTTGACAAAATTTTTGCGTGATTTCCAAACAAAATCCAATATTGGGTAACAAAATAAATTTAGAAATTTTCAAAATGACTTAGCCTATAGTCAAAACAAACTCACTCGAGGTTGAAATAACCATATCAAAAACTATATCTAAACTTTGGTTAAATCACTAGACACACTAATCTAATTCTATCATGAATACAAAAAGTCCCTAAACGTGATTTACCTTTTAAGTATGATCTAAAGCATCAAATTGATCAAAAAAGTATTTTTCAGATATACGAGTTGTAACTTGAGTCCGCATAATGACAAATCTTTATCGATGTGATTGACTAACAGTGAAAGATACAACCCGATTTAGTCCATCCTAACAATTACTGACTCAATATAGTATTTTGGAATGAATTTCCAACAAACCATATTGAGAGGGAAGTTTTACAAACATGACTAACTCAAATTTTCTAACAATCTCCCCCCTTGGAAATTTTATGACAAAACATAAAAAAAAAATTTACTACATTGATCCATTACATTTGGTCAAAACCAAAAAATAAAAACGAGAACAATCCACCAAGACTTTATATCTACAAGGGATAAAGATACCTATTATTTGCACCACACAACTAAGCAAAACATACCATAAGTAGTCTCTATTTTATGATAAGTAATAAATACCAAATAATTTCTAATTATTCTTCCCCCTTAATCAAAGAGAACTAAAGCCAAACATATCTCTCCCTATTTAAACTTTAAAATTTATGATCTTTTCTCCCTTTTTTTCTCATAAAGTGGCAAAGATACATACAATAAAGAGTTATGAAGATGGACAATCTAAGACGTACAATAAAAAAAGCATAGAAATGCACATAAACAATAAGCTATACTATATATGCAAACTATTATAATAAGGACATAAACATAAGGTAATATGATGTAATATATATAAAAACTATGCCAAAAAAGATGTCCAAAACAAAGTGAAGGATTTAGATATATCATGTATATTGAAAATAAAACAAGTATCTAATCCATAAATAAAAAACTATTTTGATCCATTATCATAACCGTCACTAGTCCTATATAGATCATCATCAGAACCATGTCCAACAACACCTGTATCAGCTTGACTATATGGATCATAAAATGTGTTGGCTGGATCATACTAAGCTATTCGTCTGAGAGCATTAATTTGGTCCTGAAATCAAGGCAGTGTTCATGATGTGCAAAATTATACTTAATGAATGATCAGAGTGATGTGATCTGCTCCATGACCAATGTAAATCCAGACTATATAATCCAAGTATAAGCATGTGCATGTGTTGATAATGTGGAAGCTCCAGACATATTAGTAACTAGAGGATCAACACCAAGTAGTGGTTGTCATCCTGTGAAAAATGTTAGAGGTTTGTTCCTTACCAACATTAGCCCTTATAAGAATTAATCCTTATTACAAGCCCTTGACCATTTGTTCAATAGAGCATGGACATTGTTGTTTCACTTCCCACAACTACTCAAAACAGGAAGTTCCTCCTAGCAGCCATAGACTATTTTACCAAATGGGCTAGAAGCTCAACTTTGGCTAAAATAATAGAGACTCAGGTGCAAAACTTCACCTGAAGAAGCATTGTTTGTATGTTCAAGATACCCAAAGTCCTTATCACCAACAACGGGACTCAATTCCGAGGTAAGATTTTCAAATATTTTATACCGACTTCCAAATCGTTCAACACTTCTCCTCTCCAGGGCATCATCAAGATAATAGGTAGGCTAAAGTTACCAATAGATTTATTCGAGATACTCTCAAGAAAAGGTTAGAAACTGCTAAAGAAAAATGGGTGGACAAACTGCCAAGAGTCATTTGGGCCTATCCATTAGGGAGGCACCATTCTCATTAACTTTTAGAGTTGAGGTTGTCATACCAGTTGAGATCAGACTCCCATCACTTAAGGTGGAAACGTACAAGGCAAAGGAAAACAATGCCTTATAAGTGGAGAATCTTTAGATATTTCAATAAGGTAGTTAAGGTGAAAAGCTTTTAGGTTAGGGACTTAGTGCTCAAAATGCTTTCCCCAATACCAAGGAACCAGGCTTTGGAAAGCTATCTCCTAACTAAGAGGGCCATACTGTGTAATAAAGACATTCAAACCTACCACCTACTAGTTGGAGAATCTCACTTAAAACTTAGTTCCACGGCAATAAAACATAAAACATTTAAAAAAGTATAATCAACACAATTTGTTATCTTTTGTTTATGTTCCCTGCCATTACTGAACTCATTTAAAGACCTATAAAATCTTGTAGAAATTATAAGCGTCAACAAATTTGATTAGCTTTAAATTCCATGAAGCCTAAAGGCTCAAGATTTTATAGTTTAGAAGTCAATTAAAGACCTATAAAATCTTATAAAAATTACAAGTGTCAACAAGTCTGATTAGCTTTAAATTACACGAAGCCTAAGGGCTCGAGTTGTTACCACTCAAAATTCACTTAAAAACCTATAAAATCTTGTAAAAATTACAAGTGTCAATAGGTCTAATTAGCTTTAACTTCCACTGAAGCTTAACAGATCGGGATGTTATCACTCAAAAGTCATTAAAGACCTATAAAATGTTGTAAAAATTATAAGTCTCAACATATCTGATTAGCTTTAAATTCCACAAAGCCTAAGGGTTCGGGATGTTATAATTCAGAATTCAATTAAAGAGCCATAAAATCTTGTAAAAGTTACAAGTGTCAACAAATCCGATTAGCTTTAAATTCCGCAAAATCGAAGGGCATGCGATGTTACTACTCAGAAGTCAATTAAAGACCTATAAAATCTTGTAAAATTTACAAGTGCCAACAAGTCTGATTAGCTTTAAATTTCATGAAGCCCAAAGGCTTGTGATGTTACAACTTAGAAGTCATTTAAAGACCTATAAAATCTTGTAAAAATTACAAGTGTCAACAAGTCTAATTAGTTTCAAATTCCATGAATCTTGAGGGCTCGAGAAGTTATAGCTTTAAGGTCACCTAAAGCCTATAAAAGCTTGCAAAATTTACAAGTGGCCATAGCAAAAATTAGCTTAAGAGCTCGAGACGTTACAACTCAGAAATCTTGTAAAAGTTACAAGTATCTATAAGATGATTAAGTTAGTTAGACCCATAAGTTAGTATTGTGCAAAATAGAAGGGGACAAAGCATATCAGAAGGTCAAAAGATGTCTTTTTATAAATGATGTGAAGTCACTAGATTGCCAAAAATAAAATAAATTACATAAGAGGGGGGAATTCTATGTTCCTAGGAACCTTGGCATTACCATCATCCATTGTCGTCTCCTCTTCGGACTCAAGCTCAACATCATCCAAAGCATCAACATTGTGCTCTAGGTAAGCTTTATCCGGCTTCCTGAGGCAGATGTTGTATCCATCCTCAACAAATAGCTTCCCCAAACCTAAAATTATAGCCTTTTATTCTTCCACAATAGTTACCTTAGCTGCCGCGACCTCTGAGGCATGTCTCTTCTCAGCCTCAGACACAATGATTTCGGCAATGGAGAGATCCAACTTTAGTTTAGAGACTTGCCCCTTTAACTCAGCAACCTCAACCCTTAGTGCATTTAGCTCTAGGTCCTAGAGGGAAAGCGTGCTGTTAAACTCTACCAACTTTTCCTTGTAGCTATCCACTAAAGAACGAGTAGTCCCCAGGTTCACTTCGGTCTCCTCCATCTTATTCTTCAAATCGTTGATCATTTTTTCCACTTCAGTGGCACTCAAGAGTTGGAGTTGGAGTTGAAGTTGGGCCTCTAGGCCGTGAGATTCATATGTGATCCAACCTAGGGTAGCCATTATATGGGAGGCCTGTAAAATAAACCAAGTGTAAGACATTGGAGGTCAGAACATAAAAAATTAGAGAGATAAAAAAATAAATGAGATCCCTTACCCTTATTAGGGAGACAAACCTGATATAGATAGCCTGGGTCATGCCGACCCGAGCCAGCTTGCCAGGCACTCTGTTCATGCTCAGCTTCCTGACTAGCTTGAGAGCATCATCGATGGAGGGTAGTAAAAGGTTATTTTCCCTCAAAGTTGGCATAGCTACCTATTTTCCCCTTTGGGTCCTCAAAAGCTTCAAAAACCCAACGACCTTGGTAGGCTGAATTTCTAAAGGTTTAGACGCTCCTATTATGAGTGTTGTTCCTGTACGATGAGCAGACCCTTTTGCTTTTGTCCTCTCCAAAGAGGACTCATCCACTATTATCACCCCTTTAGACAAAATTGAGATGATGAGCTCCCCAACTGTTGCCCTCTTCTTCTTTAGAGATCGAAACTGTCACATCCCAAACCCCACCCTATGTGGATCAGGGATAATGAACGGCCAATTAGGTACTTCACCACTACACTAACTTTTTTTAGCATAGTGGTGACGTGCTTAACCGAAAGCCTCTTTACATATCCAAATAAATGGCATTCAGTCATATAAAGTTATGCAATGAAAATTTGAGTCTGTAAAACATTTTGTTTGAAGGCAGTCACACTTGATAGAACATAAGTAACATAACATTAGAGATACAGTAATATGAACCCAACATTACATTACACATGAGTGTCTGAACTAATATATCATTGACGAATGTCATTTACATTCATTCTTACTCCAAACTATCCCATCAATCTACTATCTATCACTTCAGGTTGTTATCTCAATGGTTGGGACACATATCCTCTTCTAGCTAGAGTCTTTGTTCATGTTAGCGTACTAACTTTTGGATCTATAACTTCTTAGTCATTCCTGAAAATATACAAGAGAAAACCCTATAAGCTTAATGAAAAGCTCATGAGTAAGACCAGTCCCCTATCATGGGTTTCTAAAAACCCCTTTTTATAACTTAGACAATTTTTATAACTTTCATGGATAACAATAAAAAGGAATTATACTGAAAGCTACTTGCATTCTTAAAACATAAAAATGTAACTGAGAGTTGCACGATTTTAACTTAAAATCATGAAAATGTTTATTCCAAATAGTTTTGCAACATAAACACGATATCATAAAATCTGATACTTGTGAGCAAATAATATATGCCACACTTTCTTAAAAAATTTTCCCTTAGGACCATAAGTTGTCACAAAGTGACTTATAAATTGAAGTTTTAAAACATTTTGTGTCATGCATCTCATAAGCTAAGTCCCTTGTGGACTATAAATGTCACCTTGGTGATCACACTGTAATTCAGCTCTACGTTTACATGGCCCTCTCTTACCGAATTCAAACTCCCGACCAAGTCATTTATGAAGACTTATCTAAAGTCTACCAGCTCTTAACCCCTGACAGGGTGTCGTAAGGCACATAAAAATTGAAAACATGATTACAAAATATTCTTTAAGCTATCTATGCTATAAAACATTTAAAGCGATGCCACTCAAAAACATGTAATTCAAATATTCATCTCGATATTCTAAAAATAGTCATGTAGTTGAAACATTTAACTTAATAGTCTGAAACATGTTATAAAGCTGTAAAAAACTACAGTTCATGAAAAAGTATCCATTTCAAGGTTCAGGGTTACTCACTTGAGGTCCAAAGTCCACAGTCACTTGCTTACTTGCTTACTTGACTTGCTGTGGCATTCATCTTATCTCTATTTTCTTGTTTGTGATCCTAGATCATAGATTAAAATACATTGATACTCTATCAGTACATATTTCAGCTTAAGTTTTTGCTTACTTAATATTCTTAGTCCCTTTTGGACTTAATCTTATTGTTTAGGATTCCCTTACGGTTTTTAGTTAGGGTTCCTAACACTTCGTAGTTCTTTGGTGGCTTATTGTATCCTTTAGGGGCATTTTGATCATTTTTCCTTTACGTATCTTATATTGTTACTTTATTTACCCTGACAGACTTTATTTTTGAGTCCAGAGGATCCTTTAACTATAAGGTAGTCCATCTTTTAATTTCTGAGTTCATCTAATTGCTTAATTAAGCCTTAAGGGTACTTCGATAATTTTATCATTTATATCTCGTGTCTTAGATACCTAATTATTTTAAACGGAGTTCATTTTCAGACTCAAAGACTCCTATATATGTTGGTATGGGTTTCTCTTTACTTTTTATACTCTTCTAGTAACTTTATTAAGTCATAAGGATGCATCTGTCATTTTTTAATTTGTTTTGGTGTACTATTTTCCTTCAACGGACATCACCGTTAGGTCTGGAATGTCAAAGATAAAAAAATGTAGGCTTTTTAAAATCTTAATTTGCCTATCCATGGCTTATATTAAGTCTAGAGGCATTTTTATAATTTGTTACTTTCATGCGGGACCATGTTTAGGTACCTCGATGCTTAGTTTGACCTTACTGTTAGGTTCAGAGCGTCTAAAAATGTTAAATATGCCCCATTCTATATTTTTTTGGTCTGTCTGGTAGCTCATATAACACTAAAGGAAATTTAAGAATTTCAGATTTTTATGTATCTATATTTTTGGTACCTCTTTTGACGAAACGAATCCTGTCATTGAGTCCAGAACATCAAAAAATGTCAAGTTAGGTACTTTCATAGTCATTGGTATTCAATTGGCAGCTTAATTAATACATTAGAACACAATTGAAATTATTTTAGTTTGTTTGTTCATATATTTCTAGGTCTAATTTCCTAAATCGGACTTTGTCAATGAGTCTAGAACGCCCAAAAACTTTAGTTTAGACTCGTCTTACATTTTATTTGGACCTCATTTGACCATTTTTTTGTTTAAGGGTAAAATAGTAATTTTACTTGTTTAATTAAGGATTTTAAAATAATTTTTAATTATTTTTCTAGGCCTAAGTGAAATTTCCTTAAAGTTCTAGGGTCAGTTCATAAATAAGAAGGGTTCTGGTTCAGAAATGAAGTTTTAAAGTTGAATCCTTTGAATTCTTTTAAAAGTCGACCGGTTCAAGCGTAACTCAAGTGAACTAGTTCAAAATATTAAGATCCAACCGGTTCAATCTAGTTCAGTGCATCATCTTGACGTCAGTATGATGTTAGCGTCCCTTATTGAAATAACATCGTTTACCTTACCTTTGGATCCGTTTTAATGCGGATTAGCCCAGACTCGTTAACTGACCCGACACTGTTCATCATCTCCCTCGTGCAACTGTTATTGTAGCTTTCAAAAACCTAAAGTTTTCCTTCCTATTTCGTGATATTTTAGTTGCCTAGTTGGTCTATTTCTTATCCTAAATTGTTTCTAGAAGCACCATCTACAATTTGGCATTGACTTCACACATTGAAATCGTTTGTGGAGCTCAAACCTAAGCCTCCATCGATGTCTGTAATCTCACTAGTACGACCTTGTTTCTTAACCAAATCATCTTCGGTTTGATTTGCGGTGATCCTTAAGTCACAAGGTTCGTTTCAAGCCATAAGGACCAAGCTTAATGCTCGTTTTGTGAAATTCGATTATATACCCGTGGTTTGAGTATTCCTATTTCTCTCTTATTTTGAAGTGTTTTAAGTTAATTCTTGTGGTAGAAGATTCCCCACAACGTGTAGGCTAAGTTCTTGGCTTCCAAAATCAATATAGTTCTACTTGTTTTAGACCTGTCTTCAAGGTTTGTTAATGGCGGATCGTTAGTTTTTACTATTTTGGGTCATTCATCTTCAAAGAATAAACCTTAAAGAGATATAGAAAATTAGCCATTTACTAACCTGTTTCTTAGTTTTTCTCTCTATAGACGCAATCACTCTCTCCTCTTCCAGTTCCATCCTTTTTCTACTACTCTATGGTTGTTATTGT
Source organism: Nyssa sinensis (assembly GCA_008638375.1). Taxonomy (NCBI): domain Eukaryota; kingdom Viridiplantae; phylum Streptophyta; class Magnoliopsida; order Cornales; family Nyssaceae; genus Nyssa; species Nyssa sinensis. Next base: position 23,744,355 of record CM018039.1, on the reverse strand, counting down.
TTTGAGAGTCTTCTGATTCTCCTATGGTTGAGTTAAGGCTATGCCCACACTCAGTTTCTCTCTTCTTTCTCTTTCTCTCTCTTTTTCTCTCTATCTCTCTCTCTTTCTCTCTCTCTTAGTTTTTCTCATTTTTCTCTCTTTTTACCTCTCTCTCTATCTCTCTCTCTTTTTGTTTAGCTACTGAATGCAGCCTTTTAGGGTTGTTACAGTGGCCACCGCCCTTCTAAGCTTTCTCCACAAGCCTTACTACTTCAAGGCTAAGAAAACTCTTAGCCACCTCATGCCTCCAATCCTATATGCCCACCCAATCCCATATATATATATATAAATACCATTATGTATATGTGTTTTAGGACAATCATCTCAAACCAAGTATATTGTAGGTACCTAATTAATCTAACCTTATGAGTATATTTATTTAGTTAGCATCGTTAGAGAGATTTCATCATATCATATTGGCTTTATTTTGTTGTGCATTTTTAGCACATATTCCAGTTTCTAATTTTTGTTTAAGTGGTCATTAAGTATTAGCTCACCTAACATGATTGGATCAACCCGACCTTTACCAAGTTCTTAACACTTAGAATAGTGTTGTGAGATCGGGAGGTAGACATCAAGATCTTCTAAAACTTGTTTTGTCTGTCTACAGTTTACTTAGTGTAACCTTTAGTATTTTGAGCTGCACAAGAAACCAAGAATTCATCAAAATCTCCAATAGATTGAAAAAATCAAAGTGTACAAATATAGGGGTACAAGTCTCACCAATCCTGCCTGGGATTTGAGGAATTATCCCTAAGTCATGTTTAGTATGGTGTGCCTCATCCCAGGCTCCCTTGTTGAAGAAATACTACTTCACCAAGGAGATATAAAATAACCCTTCTAAACTCTTCTTGAGGTACATGTTGCACCTCAAAAGGTCTAGGTCTAGCTTTATATTGTTTTATAGGGATAACATTAAAAAGGCCATTAACTACCTTCAGCCATAACATTTATGTCGGTAGAGTAGATACCATAAAAAGTAAAAAAAATCATTTAGGGAAAGGGTACGAGCGAAATCTAAACCCTAGTTCAAACCACTACTTATATATGTGTGTTTTGCTAAGGCCTGGAGTGTTGAGGCATTCGGACAGCCTTGAAATCCCTACAAATTACAATTTTTAGTATGTTATATGTGTCCCTAAGAATGGGTAGCCTTATCGTGGGGAAGTGGCTGGCTTCGGGGACCCTATTATTAGGTTTATCCCTAACTTCGAAACCTCTAACCTCCTAGGTACTGGAGCCCTCAATACCAAACCCCTCTAATTGTGATGAGTCGTGACTACCATTGTCTTTTTGTAAAGACATGATCCATTTTTTGAAGAAAAAAATATAAAGGGAAGAAGAATTAGGGGTTGAAGTAGCCTAACCTAGTGGGGCCTTTCAGTTCTTGGTTTATTGAAAGCAACTTTCGTCTGAATGTGAGGAGGTAGTTTAGCTAGAAATCACCTTGACTTGATGGTGTTCTTTAAATCTCGCAAAAGTAGGAGCCTTTGTCAAGTGGGTTCCCTCCATTTTATAAAAGATCCCCTCCTGTCACAATAAATGAAGGATAGGTGTTCCCAATACCCTAAACATCAGAAGTAAATATGGTTAGTTGCTTCAGGTAATGATAAATGGGGGTTTCTCAAGGCAATGCGATGGTAGGCACTTTGAGATACATGATGGTGGCTATCATACACATTTAAAGCTAAAACAACACTTTCACCTTGGTACCATGGCCTCAGGTCAAGAGCGACCTTAAAAAACTTGAGGCTTGGAGGGAGTAAGTAGTTGGTGTGCCCAAAATAGCCCAAACTTAGAGATGGTGACATATGAAACAAGACACGTCATACTGAACTACAAATCATAGGAAATAAGGTCTTGACTCCAAATGCAAAGTCGAAACATTGTCTTTTGATACCAAGTATTGCCCTATGACGTACAGGTCTAGGGGTATAGAGCTCAATGGCAGAGTCCTATTAGAAAACTGCTTAAAAGATATAAGCACAATCCATTATTTCTCTATTTAAGTCCTATCAAGAATGGAATGGAATAACTTATATAAGGCAAGCAATACTGCCAATGAAGGTACATCCTATTACCCAATTCAATATATTACTTTTCCACAAGATCCTTACTAACTTAACCATCGAAGAATCCTTCACTAGATCATCTCCGGTGACTTCGTAACCCAAGTGTTTCTTTGGTTACCAAGGAAAGATCTCAATCTGTAATTAACTAATTCCAAAACTTGACAGCATTATATTTAGTTTTAACTAAAAAAATTTAAAAAAATTTAGTATTATGTATGTGATTAATTATGATTAAGAAAGTGAATAAAAAGTTATTCCTATTTAATTTGAAGTTAAGTACTGTCTTTCTCAACCAAAAAAAAAAAAAAATGACGCTGCATCTTCAAGTTTTTTTGTATTCTTTTAAGTGCTTGGATTTATTACCACATTTGGAAATAAAGATACAAACACACGAACCACGAGGAAGACGTACTAAAAAGAGTAGACATTGAATCCACAACACTATCTTTATGTTATTCATATATTATAAAATTAAGACCAAAAGAAACCTTATAGTATTTATAAATCAATTCTTCGAGATTAATTGGGTGGGTTCTATGGAAACTTATTTTGGCTCATATTAATATAATGTTTTGATAATATTATTCATGCATGTTGATATACCATAATTTGACAACTGTATCTTAGGCGTGACACATGTCTATGATGAGTTTTTAGGGTACATACCATGAGAGGGTTATTTTATCCAGGTCAACTAGGCACAGAGGGTTTAGAGGTAAGGGGTTCCGAACTTATCACTACCTTCCATAGGTTACCGATTTCAAAATAAGGAAACAAATTTGAATATGAAAACTACTATCTTCAGATATCGTTGAATCTCTGCATTTAATGGCTCCTAATGCTACTTAACTTAGGAGATCCACAACCTATAAATAAATCCATATGCTACGCTTTCAATTTATGTTCAATTATTCTCTTAAATTGGTATCTTTATATGTTTACTAACTTTATCATTGGGATGGCTACCACCAGAGCATTCCGGTGACCCTCTGACTTCAAGTTCTTGATAGGTAGCTAAGGACGAGAAGCCAACCAATTAGAAAAAGTAACATCAGTTTGGTGCTGTTTGTGGAAATGATGATTGTTCTTATTATTTTTCATCAACAAAAAACCTATTATATTTTTCTTTAAATAACCAATGGCTTCCAACGTTTGTCCTAGAAAGAACTCCTAAAATCCTTAGAATCAGCCTCATGTTGGAAGAGGAGGGGGACAAACACTAGTTCGTTTGTAACAACGACTTGATCAGATTGCTGTGATCAGATTCAACAGCAATCTGATCAAATGCAGGAACAACTCACAATCATGTCATAGGCTCTGTCTTCACTGGCTCAGAACCAGTGGAACAATCCTCCTTCTCCTACTAATGTTATTCACGGAGGACCTCAGCATCCCGCCACTACCACGGGCGGAAGATCCCACAATAAGGAGTTGTCTAATGTGTAACAAGTGCACCCCCATGGTACCGTCTATATGGGGACTGATCCCCAATCATCAACAGCTATGGGGAATGGAATATCGACGTTCCATCGTGCCGTCCATTACCAAAATAAAACAAGAATACCCATCCCAACGGTCTCTGGAGATAATTTAATACAGCAAGGACTTTAGCCACCCGAGGTCTCTGATCCGCCAGTCTTGGGAGGGCAGCACCCTTCTACTACTACTAAACGAATACCTCCCATAAATCTAGAGCTTGGAAACACGGGACAAGACCAACAACGAGTATCGATCGTGCAACAAGTCATACCCAAAGCCCTTCAGAAGGTAAAAGAGATAGTAGACTCTCAAGATCAGACGATCTCAACTAAGGGGTTCCATGTCCCTTTGAAACAAGATGAGCTAAAAAGCAAGGGGTTCATGACTGAGGAGTGTAGAGCTCTGAAGCAGGTGATAAAGCATCTCATCAAAAAATGACGGCTAAGGGAGTTCATCCCACAAGACGAGAAGTAGAACCCCGAAGATGAAAGACTCCCTCAAAGGAGGCCAGAGCAAAGGCCTGAACAGAGGGAAGTTTGGAATGATCAGCAACAAGAAAATAATCAAGTCATCTTAGTGCTCCATGCTGACAATACAATGACATGAATGTCTAATCAGGCCAAGAAAAGATATGTTCAGGAAACAAGGGCAGAGCCCACATCATCTAGATCTCGGCCATTAAGAAAATGATGAAGTCGAAACCTCAAATCCAGTTCTTTGAACTAGACCATGCTGGGATACACTGTCCTAACAATGATGTTTTTGTCATCTCACTTGAAATTGCTAACTTTGAGATTAGAGGGGTCCTCGTAGACACCGGAAGCTCTACCAACGTGTTATTCTATGAACCCTTCAAACACATAAAGCTCAACTCTAATGACATCAAAGCTACCGTTGTTACAATGGCGGGATTCAATAGGAACCTCAGTTTCTCAATGGGCAGAATTGATCTACAGACCATGGTACGAAAAGAGATGACCAAAAGACCTTAACCTCTTAATACATGGTCCTGGATGCTAAATCTCCTTATAACATCATTATTGGGAGACCTTGTATCCACCAAATGGGGGTAGTTACTTCAACCCTTTATCAATACTTGAACTATGTCCACAAAAGGAAAGTTTTCACCATCAAGGGTTGTCAACCCACTGCTCGAGAATTTCACACCCTTGCACTGAAAGAAAGACCTTCCAAATAGCAATAACAGCACCCTCATAAAAGGAAAAGCTCCTCATCTCCAAAGCTTCATGAGGTTGAAGAATGTCCTTTTGAGATTAACGAGCCGCTAAGTCCTAGAGGAAGGGACAACACGGTCAAACCAATAGAGGAGCCCATCAAAGTGCTTGTTAACACTGAAGAAGAGGGAAAATACTTACACGTTGGCTCAGCTCTGTCTCCTTTTTTTAGAGCAAAAGAAGATTGTTAACTTTTTAAAAGCCAATCTTTTGGTATTTGCTTGGGAAACCAGAGATATGGAGGGGATAGATCCTGACTTCATTTCTTATAAGCTAATAACAGATCCAGACCATCCTCTAGCAAGACAAAAGAGGAGTACATTCACTCAAGAATGTCACAAAATCATCAACAAAGAAGTTCAGACATTGCTTGATGTTGGAATGATAAGGGAGGTGTTCTACCCTGAATGGCTTGCCAATATAGTTCTCACAAAGAATAACAATGGAAAATGGAGAGTCTGCATCAACTATATTGATTTCAATAAAGCTTGCCCTAAAGACAACTTTCCTCTTCCCATAATTAATTAACTTGTTGATACCACGGTAGGTCACGAACTAATGAGCTTCACGAACGCTTACTCTAGCTACAATCAAATTCAAATATATCCTCTAGACTAGGAAAAAGCTGCATTCATATCACAATAAGGTCTCTACTGTTATAAAGTGATGTTGTTCGGTCTGAAGAATGTTGGGGTGTGAATAGAATATTTGGCCTCTAAATTGGCAATAAAATAAAAGTCTACATCGACGATAAGCTAGTCAAAATTGTTCGGAAGGATGACTACATCTAGCATTTAGGCCAGAAATTTGACATCCTGAAGAAGTACAGAATGAAACTGAACCCATCAAAATGTACCTTCGACATCATAGAGGGAAAATTCCTGTGTTTCCTAGTTTCCTAGAGAGGAATTGAGGCAAATCCTACCCAGACCAAGGCTGTAATTGAGCTGGAATCCCCCAAAACTAAGAAAGATATTCAAGGACTAAATGGGAGGATAGCAACACTAAATAAGTTCATCTCTAAAACAATGGATCGATGCCTCCCGTTCTTTAAAGCTTTGAGGGGGAGTAAGGCCCTAGAGTGGATCTTTGAATGTGAAAAGGCTTCCCAAAAACTCAAATCGTACTTAGCCTCCCCAGACTTTCTTTTAAAACCAGTGCCAAGCAGAAACTACTCATGTATCTAATCATATCAAAAAGTGCTGTCAGCTCTACATTAATTAGGGAGGACAAAGGAATTCAAAGACCTGTCTTCTATGTCAGTAAAGCACTTCTAAACACCAAAACAAGGTATTCTGAGATTAAAAATCTGGTTTTAGCATTGGTGATATCTGATCGGAAGCTCAAACCATACTTTCAAGCTCATCCTATAGTGATCCCCACATTCTATCCTCTAAAGTCAGTCTTGCACAAACCTGAAGTTTCGAGATGACTGGTTAAATGGTCAGTAGAACTAGAAGAATTTGACATATCATATGTTCCACGAACTGCTATCAAAGTTCAAGCATTAGTAGACTTTATAGCTGAATTCACTAGAATGCAACATTCAAAACCTCAAACTACTACAGACACTTCGGGACAGCAATTTTACACTGATGGTTCTTCCATAGACTAGGGCTTTGGAGTAGGTATAATACTTCAGTCCCTTGATAGGATCGTAACTGAAAGAGCCATCAGCCTAGGATTCAAAGCCTCTGACAATGAAACTTAGTACGAAGCACTTATCCTCGGGTTAAAGTTAGCTCTAGAATGTGAGGCTTTGGACCCTAATGTGTTTTCTGATTCTCAGCTGATAGTTAACTAGGTTCTGGGAGAATATTCTACCAAAGATAGCAGAATGACTGGATATTTAGAGTTGGTGCAATCACTAAAGCAATCTTTCCACAAATTCACTATTTAAAAAAAGATTGAAAGAAATCAAAACTCTAGGGCAAACATTTTAGCAAATATGGCATTCCATCTCAAGTTAGAAAGAGATTTTATGGTAAAAATATCCTATCAATTAAAACCCAACATTGAAGTATTACAAGCCCTTTAGATTTTAGATCAATCTCCGAACTAGATGACTCCCATTATCAAATTTCTAACGGAATGATCCTTTCTAAAGGATAAAAACCAGGCGAGGAGAATTCGAATCCAGATAGCTCGGTATTTAATACTCAACAAAAAACTTTACTGGGGATCTTACATATAGCCCCTCCTACGGTGCTTGACTCCGAAAGAGGCCTACTATGTTCTAGTTGAGATACATGAGGGGATATGTGGCAACCATAATGGCGGAAGAACCATAACCTACCGAGCACTGACTCAAGGCTACTACTGGCCTAGTATGCTAAAATAGGCTAAAAAATATGTTCAGAAGTCTGACAAATGTCAACGTTTAGCTTCTTACCAACATCAACCTCAGCATGAACTCATTCCTATTGCAAGTCCTTGGCCCTTCACCCAATGGGGAATGGACATCGTAGGACCACTGCCTAAAGCCCCTCAGAACAAGAGATTTCTAATAGTCACCTTTGACTACTTTTCTAAATGGGTAGAAGCTGAACTACTGACCCACATCACTGAGGTGGAGGTCAAGAACTTCACCTGAAAGAATGTTGTATGCAGGTTTGGCATACCTAGAGTCACTATTTCAGTTAATGGATCATAGTTTACAAGAAAGGTATTCAAAAAATTCTATAAAAACCTTCACATTAGTCATCACTTCTCCTCTCCAAGGTATCCTCGAGCTAATGGGCAAGTCAAGGTCACCAAACGTACAATTCTCGATGAAATCAAGAGAAAGTTGGAAGAAACCAAGGAAAGATGGATTGAAGAGCTCCCTAGGGTGTTTTGGGCCTACCGAACTACTAGAAGAACCTTAACTACGGAGACACCATTTTCGATTGCCTATGGCACTAAAGCAGTCATTCTTGTGGAAATTGGTATGTTGACCCTCAAGACACATCTCTTTTACTAAAAGATCAATGGCCAACAACTCGCAAAAAATCTGGACTTTCTAGAAAAAAGGCACGAGCAAGCTTGGATCAGGACTAAAGCTTACCAGCAGAAAATAGCCAAATATTTTAACAAAGGGTCAAAATCCATTAATTTCTAACTTAGAGACCTTGTCCTAAGAAAAGTGTTCCCAAACACTAAAGATCCCACCATGGAAAAACTCTCCTTTAATTAGGAGGGGCCTTACAAAGTAACCAAGATTATCAGACCTACAACCTATTGGTTGGAAGGTTTAACTGGAAAGTTTGTGCCTAGGCCTTGGAACATCGAACACTTACATAATTATTATCAATAATAAATTTATTTTTGATTCAAAGTTTGCTATCAATGTACAGACCTCTAAAAACCTTGTATCCATTACAAAGGTTACAAGTCTGGTCTATTTTATCAATGTACACACCCCTAAAAACCTTGTGTCCATAACAAGTGTTACAAGTCTGGTCCATTTTACCCAATATATAGACCCTAAAATCCTTGTATCCATTACAAGTATTACAAGTCTGGTCCATTTTACCCAATGTACAGACCCCTAAAAACCTTTTATTATATACAAGTATTATAGATCTAGTCTATTTTATCAATGTACAGACCCCTAAAAGCCTTGTATTCATTACAAGTGTTATAGGTTTGCTCCATTTTACCTAATGTACAAACCCCTAAAAACTTTGTACTCGGTACAAATGCTACAGGTCTGGTCTATTCTTTCAATGTACAGACCCCTAAAAATCTTGTATCCATTACAACTGTTATAGGTCTGGTCCATTTTACCCAATGTCCAGACCCCTAAAAACCTTGTATTATTTACAAGTGTTACAGGTCTGCTCCATTTTATCAATGTACAGACCCCTAAAAGCCTTGTATTCATTACAAGTGTTATAGGTCTGGTCCATTTTACCTGATGTACAGACACCTAAAAGCTTTGTACTTGGTACAAGTGCTATAGTTCTGGTCCATTCTTTCAAGGTACAGACCCTTAAAACCTTGTATCCATTATAGGTGTTACAGGTCTGTTCCATTTTACCAATGTACAAACCCCAAAAAACCTTGTATTTATTACAAGTGTTATAGGTCTGGTCTATTTTACCTAATGTACAGACCCCTAAAAACTTTGTACTCAATACAAGTGCTATAGGTCTGGTCCATTTTACCTAATGTACAAACCCCCAAAAACGTTGTACTCGGTTCAAGTGCTATAAGCCTGGTCCATTTTTTCATTATACATACCTCTAAAAATTCCTTATATTTTTTACAAGTATTGCAGGTCTATATAATCTATTTTATCAATACGCAGACGCCTAAAAGACCTTGTATTATTTACAAGTGTTATGTGTATGTATGTTTTGTTATTTAGATCTCTAAAATTCCTTATAAGTACTTTGAAGTCTTTGGAAAAAATTATCTTAAAGTTAGATATAACACAAAGATGTCAAGCAAGACACGAGTTCTAGAATGATCAGAATTTCATATATTGAAGCCCAAAAATGAAAAAATTACAAAGCAAAAAAGAGAAAGTATAAAACAAAAAATCCTAAATCTACTCTACTCTTGGATCAACAATCTCTAATGGGACAACCTGAGGATGTTCTGGAACCATTTCTTTCTCTTTGTCGTCAGCATCTAGTGTATTGACCTCAACCTGGGAGACCACGATGTCATTCACCCCAGTCAAGTTCAAGTCAAGATATATCTTCTAGAGCTTTTTCCTGAAAGTTCGGTATCCATGCTCAATCAGTGCATCCCCCAAATCTTGGACTTCAACCTTCAGATCAACCTCAGTTTGAGCTCTCACAACTTCAACTGTGTCCTGAATCTTCTTGACAGAAATAGCTTGGAAGTTTATAACCCTCTTTTTGAGGTCTTCCAGCTTGGTAACGAGGGCATCTCTTCCAAACTCCAAAATGGAGTAAGAATTGGCAGCCCCCTTCAACTTCTATTCAACAATAGCCACTGCAGACTATGTAGTCCCGAGCTGAAGCCTGGTCTCGTCGATCTCAGCTTGTAAGGTGTCAATCTGCTCAGTGTCCTCAAGACAGTCCATGATGGCTGCCAAGCCATGGACGGCCTAAAAAACAAAAAGGGTCATATTAGTACTGAAGGCATGTAGAAAACAAAAAGATAACACAAAAAAATAAAAAGAATAAAGAGCTCCCCCTTATATAGATAGCCATAAGATCTTTAGCTATCCTTTGGGGCTTCAGTCTAGAGAATTTGCCCTGGCTTGTTGCCCAAGAATCTTTGTAGACCTTCCCCACAACGCTTGGGCTGAAGTCATCAGGCATTGTTGGGGTTGCACTTGTCATCCCCTTTCCCTTCCTCTGCTTCGGTACAAGAGAGGTTGTAAAGAGGAGAGTCTTCTAAGCCAGTGAGCAGCCCAGCTCTTCAAAAATTGTCCGCTAAAGGGAATTAAAAATAAGTCTCCTCATTTTCTCTAGAAGAGGGGGCTCAGTAGGGGATGAAGTCTTCCCGATCTTCTTCTTCTTCCCTGACACCCATCTAGTGACCAGGGAATTCTTCAAACTTGTAGTACGATCCTTGACCAACCCAGCTTCCATCATATTTTTTTGGGGTGAGGATGACCTCGTGAGAGCAGTTGTTGGTCTGAAAGAGTTTTTTGTACTTCTTTTGAAGGTCAGGAGTGAAGATTGATCTCTTCCACGCCTTCTTGTCTGCACAAGTATACGAAAAAATAATAAATTAGATACAAATATAGAAAAGTAAAAAGTCAGGGGTGAGTCATGGAAAATAAAACAGGGTGCTCACCCTTAATACTAGTACTACGTGGGAAGGTTGAAACCTGGTTCTCGAAGTCAAACTCCCAGTCTCCTATTACATAGAAATACCACTTCTTCTAGGTCTTGTTGGAAGTAGGTACAGAGGAGAGAGGTCTGAACCCCTTGTCAAAAGACATATAGAACATGCCCCGACCTCAGGTATTTCATATCTGTATTACTCCTAATTAATCAAAGGGTTTTCTACCTCAACATTGTTCAAATGGCCTAAAACTATGAAGTCGAGTAATTGGCTCTATCTGTTTATGTTCAGATCAAGTAGGCAAATCTTAAACCAATTAAAACATTCCCTAATAAAATGATGGAAGGGGAATCGAACCCCTATCTCGAACCATTCAAGGTAAGCACATATCTCACCTTGTTAGACATTAGATAGGTGGCCTATGGGTCTAGGTATCCTATATAACATGTTTGCAGGGAAATAGAGAGCAGCCCTCAAAGGATCTATCATGCTCTAAGTCATGGCACTTTCGCCCTCCTCTCTTTTGTGAGATTTTCTAGAAGTTCCCCCACCTATGTTCCTAGGCTCTATGAAGGCTTCGACTATTCTAACCTCAGAACTCATGGATGGGCTACCGACAATCCTATTTTCTATGTTTTCTGATGGACTACTAGTTACAAGGTTCACCTCTATTTGATCATTTGATTCCAAAGGTTCTAAAATTTTATAGCCAATACTCAACTGAGCATCAAAGACAGACATTGTTCGAAGTACAAAAAAGATAAGTGTGTAAAAGAACAGATGAAGAGTGTATCAAGTATTTTTGGGACCGAATCTAACCACAACTTGTGATCGGAGGTAATTCTTCCTGGCACGCCAAAAATTGCCTCACTCGAAGATTTCTCTTGCAGATTTGAAGTATTCAAAGAGCCAAATTATCTCTTGCGGTTTAAAAGCTCTTAGAAATGCTAAAGTGTTGAAAAGGGGAGTAGAGATATGTTCCCCCTTTTTTATATTAATCCAACGAATACCCACATAGGGGTTGTCACCTCTAAACCGTTGCAGTAGTTGAGGCAATGATGGCCTCGTAATCCCAACCGACGGCTGACACAATAAATGTCACTTCAAAAGGCTGTCTCTTCGGAATGCGAGAGGCACATTTATGACTAGCACGAGTGCAATGTATCAGGAACCTTAACCTTAGCTCTGAGTATGCCACAGAATAGAGGTTCAAGGGGGAATAGCTGCTATACCATAATTTGAAAACCGTATCATGGGCATGACACGTGTCTATGATTAGCTCTTTAGGGTATAGACCATGAGAGGGTTATTTTATCCAAGCTAACCAAGCATAGAGGGTTCAGAGGTAAAGGGTTTCAAACTTATCACCGTCTTCCACAGACAACCGACTTCAGAATAAAGAAACATAGTTCAATATGGCAACTACCATCTTCGAATACCCTCAAATCCCTACTTTCACATCTTCTAATCATACTTAACTTAGGAGATCTACAGCCTATAAATAAACCCATAATGTATACTTTCAGTTTATGTTCAATTCTTCTCTTGAATTATTATCTTTATTTCTCTACTGACTTTATCATCGGAACAGCTACCACTAAAGCCTTCCCAGTGACGCTCTGATTTCAAGTTCTTAACAGATAGTTAAGAACGAGAGGCTATCAAACCAGAAAAGAACAAGATCACATATAAAAAAAAAAAATTGTATTTGTATAAAAATAATTGTGCTACATTCTTAAATAATTTTGTAGAAATTGTCTTTTGTCAATTTGATTGTTAGATTATATATTTTATTGCATTTTTAATGCATATTAAATTAGATGTAAATAGGTTATTTATTTATTATAATACTTTCAAAAATTAAAATATTAGTTCAACTTTAATGATAATAAAATAACTCTATATTTTTAATCAATTTAATTTTTTATATAATCTTGTTTACTGGATAAGAAGATGGGATCAGATAGGATAAGACAAGATTGAAAATGATATATTTGGATCAGATAAGATATAAAGTTTTATGAGATATTAAATATTCTAATCTAGTGTTTGGGACTGACCCAGATAAAAGGCCTCGATATGTTATTATATCTCTTTCCTATGTTTGGATGCGTATCGGATATAAAGTTCAGTCTTCAGAAATTATTTTTATGAAAATTATTTAATTTGTTTTCAAATATATGTATACGAGATATCTAAAATTAAAATTTTATTCACAAATCAATTACAAAATATAATAACCATAATTACAATATTTTATAAAGTGGTTGTGCCAACATCATTCAAAATATAACAGTCTCTCACTTTCGAGGTGATTAAAAAAATCATAGTCCGTATTGCTAGGAATCATTCAAATTAATGATTACATGCATGCCTATACATATATATATATATAATAGTCAATTTATTATTATGAAAAATACATTAAAAACATCTGAAACATATCAAAAAAAATTTAACAATGAAAAAAAGAAAAATATAATTTTTTAACTTTGACTCTTCGTATCTCTATATTGCAGCATTGTAACTTTTTGATGACGTAGTGTTTATTTTTATTCCAGTAAATAGGATAACTCTAATACCATCACCCCTTTGCGATAAGTTATATCCTACCCAGATGAAATTTAAATGGTTCACATGATATAACTATGAAATCCAATCAAAGACACCAAACATGAAATATGATAATATTTATTATATCTAATCTTCTTATTCCACCATCTAAACATGGCTTATAAGAATAATGCTACAACTTGTTCGTTTAAGAATTAAATCTTAAAAAAAATATATTCTGACAAATATGAGATTAACTATTTTTACGTAAAGTAATGGCTTCTTATATATTGATATTATTATCTGCTCGTATTAAAAGTAAAATATAGAATAACAAAATTAAAAATTAGTAGAAATGGCGCCAAAAGTGTTTTGGTCTCTGTTGAAGGGACCCACCTCAGATGTAAAACTCCAATCTCCAGCGTGCTTATATAATGTCCACCACCTCTCTTCTTCACGCCCTCGTCTCCTTTCCTTTCTTTATCGACATCTTTCTCTCTCTTTAGTGACTTTTCTTCTTCTACCCTTAATCCCTTTTCTTTCTTTTCTGTCTCTAAGATTCTTTTCCAATCTAGCCCTTTGTCTTTTTTTAGGCCAAAGTGCCCTATATATAAAGGGCAAGTTGTCCATAACACAGTTGAAATTGTTGGTGGTCCTTGTCTAGGAGTGGCCACTTGGAAGCATGAAGGAGAGTGGGAGGAAACAAGGTGCACCCTCACCATGTGCAGCCTGCAAGCTTCTTAGGAGGAGGTGTGCCCAGGACTGTGTGTTTGCTCCTTATTTTCCAGCAGATGAGCCCCAGAAGTTTGCCAATGTGCACAAGGTTTTTGGTGCTAGCAATGTCAACAAGATGCTACAGGTAATTAATTCATGATTCCTTTCGTTCTCCTAATTTTAGTCTCTATTTCAACTTTCAACACATTGTAATTTGTGTTTCTGAAAGCAACTTCATGTGCTTTTGAAACCAACTTTATGTTTTTGAAAACAACTTAATCCATGGAAGAATAGCTTTCCTTGACTGAGATTAAACTCTATAGACTATATATATGTTCTATTGCTTCACCACCCCAAAGTCATTCTTATATGCTCTTTCTTTTCCATTTTCGACTTGAAGTTGCTTCTAAGCACACCCTTAGAATTTGTGCATAATAGTGTCCTCTTTAGGAATTGTTTAAATGTCGAAAGAAACAGGGAGAGAGGGAGAGCAAATTATAACAAGATAATGCAACTTTTTGCTTCTTTGATAATGAGGAAATGTAAAGGAAAACGGTTTTAAATGGATTTCTTTATTTCTTCAGGCATTTTTTAGATTTTGCATCTTTTTGGTTCTTTTCTATGCTTTTTTTTTTTCAATTGAAAGATACATACATACATACATACACACACACACACACACATATATAAAAGGAAATTTCTTTTCTTGTAAATTTTGAATTAGCATTTTGATTTCCTTTTTTTATATTTTGAAGAACCAAACAGGAGTGTCTCTTATGTCCAGTAAGTCCTTTGTATCACCACTTCATCCCAATTCGGATAGGATTGGTAGAGAAAATGGCGAATTCCCTTATGAATGCTTCATCAATTATTTTTAAATATAAAAAAGAAAAATTCTTCTCTTGAAAAAAGGCTTGGAGAGGGGGTGGGTGAAGTGAAATATTACTAAAATGCCCTCATCTTTGTATTTTTTTTTTTTTTTTTGAAAGAGAAATATACTGACTAACCCTTGTATTTGGTTCCACTTGCCAGTGGCTCACTGGATCTGAATTATCAAAGATAGTGAAAGATATTACTTAGTCAATAGAGAGAGAAAGATATTATTCAATAGATCCACTGTTTTTATATATATATATGTTAACGGCTTCTGTGGATCACGTGAAAACTTGTCGTTTATTTTTCTATGCAAGTTAGAAAACTCATCTTTCATAAAAATTGGATATATGTATGTTGATAGAGAAAGGTAATATATATATATATATAAAAATATATATATGAGTAATAGTTCTAAGGAAGGGGCGGTTTCCAGTACCATGTATTTTCATTTTGACCTACAAATATAAATGATGCAATAATGACATAGAGTCGACGTTGCTCTAATTGGGACAAAAATCTTTTTTTTTTTTTTTTAATGAATCGATCTGGATATCTTGAGCCTAACATATTTCCAAAGTCATGATTAAACATAAGTCCAATCTCAAATTATTTTATTAGTCAAATTTTTTTAATTTTTTTTATCATTTTTAACCTGGGACAATTCTCTCTGTTAATATCTTTTTGTTCGTTTGAGACTACGAAATCAAGATTTTATTGGCCTTGTACATATATGTATGCATCTTTCAATTAATTTGGACTATTATATTATGTATTGACAGGAGTTGCCGGTGCATCAACGAGGAGACGCGGTTAGCAGTATGGTGTACGAAGCGAATGCAAGAGTGCGAGACCCGGTGTACGGTTGTGTTGGGGCCATATCATCTCTACAACAACAGATAGATATGCTTCAGACCCAATTGGCTGTAGCTCAGGCCGAGGTGGTGCACCTGAGGGTGCGACAGGCTGCAACAGGTCAAACCCTTAGTCCTAGTCCTACTAACAGTGGCTCACCCTCATCCAAGATGATCATCACTTCCTCACAAACCAAGTCGCCTTTTCACATGGACATGGTAGTAGAGCAGGCCAGCATGGGAGACCCAATGTGGTCATGTTAGCTAGTTTTGCCAGTGATGAAACTCATCCCTAATCCGTTTTATATATACTTAAACAAGAGCACTAGTGGTGGTGGTGTTTAGGCATCAGAGGTGGAGGCCATTCAGCTATAGTTTGGTTTGAAATGGTCCTGTCATTTATAAATTAAGTTGTACGTGTATATATTCCTCAAGTACTTCGTATAATTAATAATAAGTAATTTAGTAGAAGATTAAAGATAAATTCCTAGATATCAACAGTTTATGATCCTTTTCATTATATTTTTTCTTCAATTTCTTTCAATGTAGTCCTAGATGCATGACACATTATTTATTTGCTATTAAATAATTAAATAAATAATGTGTCATGCATCTAAGGTATCTTAAGGTAAATTGAGAGAATGAGTAATGGAGGGGAGCCTTATCCAACGTCAACATAATGCTACCATGCATAAAAATTCAACGTTATATATATATATATATATATATATATATATATATATATATATATATATATATGTATATTGTTGTTACTAATTTTTGATCATGTGTGCATTCATTCATAACTTTCCTAGCTATAAAACAATTATTAGAAGGTCACTAGATTGGTCTTGATGATGATCACTCTGATGCTTAAGTTAGAGAGGAAATTGAAAGAGAATGTAGCTGAGTAAAATAATACACCATGAGTTTTTGGGACATACCTTGGAACCTTTCTATAGATGCATCGCTTGCCAATTATGATAAGAATTGGAAACAAAAAGATCGGATATGTATTGTATCTAAAGTTGAAAGTTTCTTTGTTGAACTTTGTCTCTACGTAGGTTTGTATGGTGACTCTAGTTGTTCAGCTCGGTCGTCCATTTTCCCTGGTCAGTAGCCTTGGGCAGTAGATACCCAGCTTAGAGTACTTGTATTACGCCCTCCAGACCTACATAAACACGTGATAGTTTTGCACATTAGTGATCAAATATGGTATATCAACTACCCCCGTTAAATCTTAGTTTTGTAAGATTCATCCCAATATGAAGTTAAGGTTACAATGTAAATATCAAGGGGCACATTAAATGTGCCGCTTTGGCTTTCGAGGCAATAGGCAGGCATTACATGGCTTTAATGTCCCTTCATTATAGTCATTTCACAGAACTCGAAGAAGGGACATGATTGCATGAGTAATGGTGTCCTTTTATCTTTTGCAAACGCGTGGGTACCTATTTAGTTGCTCATTTAATGCCAAATAGGGCTATAAATTGGGAAGATTAGCCCTCATTACAAACTTTATTGATCATTTGAAGGCTGAAAAGGGCGAGTTTGTTATCAAGGTGATTTCTGGCGAACTGAATTCACTTATCTGGCCAACAAAAATCATTTTCTATTAGGTCAAATTCTGTCATTTCTATCTTCTACTTTCTTCCTTCTATCCTTTTTTTTTATGTTTCTTTATAAATGGAGTCTTCTAAGGGTCATAGTGAGTCTAAGGGTCTTGGAGACAGGCCAAAATAGGATAGAAATTAGCCATGGAATGGCTATGGTTGACCAATTTGAGGACGGCGGTGTGCCAGAATGAGTGAGTCTAGGGATAAAGAATTTAGTGTTGTCACCCCAACCATCCTTGAACGAATTAGAGAAATGTATGACGTCCCTAGAAACGTTAAGTGTAGGATTCCTAGGCCTCAGGATTGACCATAGAACACAGAGGCTCAAGATATACACATATATCTTGAATATTCAAAATAGAGTTTAGGTCCCCTTCCACCCTTTCCTTAAAAAATTCTTTATCCGTTTCACTCTTTGTCTTGCCAACCCCAACATCATAGTTGGAGTTGTTTAATAGTGTACATAGTCATAGGCCACACAAATGGCGTAAAGGTGGATCTCGACCTAAAAGAAGTGGTACTTCTTTATTAAAAGTGGTTGGGAGTTTGCAAATTATCCCAAGGAGAATGGCAGTATATTTTCTCGGAGTGCCGAGTTAGTAGGTGAGGATTTAGTCTTCCAGATTACGTTCCTTAACATTTGTTTTATTGTGGAGTACTAGCCCCCCTTTTGATGTTGCTTTTAAACCATTTTATGAGACAACAAAAAATCTTCATAAAGGATTGCTAGGAAAAGTTGAGGCGTTTGTTATAGCCATCCAAGCACCCCACACTCAATGATACCATTATGACACTGGACTCATCCAACTGAAAGGGATGGACCTAAAGAAGTTAATTATTGTTACCTATCATCTTAGGTAGAAAAAAAAAATGTTGTTAGACCCTCAACCACTCCAATTGTGGCGGCCAAGAAAATAAGGTTTCTACAGATTGAAGAGGACTTATCCGAGAGGACTGAATTTGAAGATCTGGAAGTCCTTCCTCCTAGCCAGCCTATGGCTAAATGTTGGGAAGCCACCAAGCCTCTTGAAATGATGGTATCCAAGGCCCAATCTAAAAAAAGGGCAAAAGGGCTTCCAGTCTTCCAAACCTTATCTCTACTGCCGAGGCCTCTTTGAAAATGTCTTAGTTTGAGGGATGGAAATCCCATCCCAATAAGATAAAGGGGCTTTGTGTTGAGGAAGCTCTGAAGGCTAGTATGGAAGCCCAAATAAAGGTAACTTCTCTAATCCTTACATTTTACTTTCCTTTTCCTTTAGCTAATCTTCTTTCACTTAACTACTTGTAGGCTTCCCATGCCATGACAAGGCTAGGAAGAGCTAGATGAAGCACATATCCAACTAGGGTATGGTATGCCTAGTCCACTACAATGAACTTTGAGCAAAAATAGGATAGATGCCCCCAAAGCTGCAGCAACTTAAGAGTCTGAGCGAAAAACTCTACAAGTCGACCTAGATGACATCAAGAAGAAATTGACCAAGCCCAGGCTAGAAGGGCTTGCAGCTAAGCAGAAGCTTTTTAAAGCTCGAGCTCATCATGCCAATGAGATTAAGGCGACGAAGCCCCAAGCTCTAAAGGAACAGAAGGCCAAAGTGTAACATCCAAACTCAATTAAGTGGGACAATTAAGGATAATGATGATTATCATAAAATAATTTGCTAAATAATTATGAGCAATTCTACTTAAAACTAGTAGTCTACAAATATAGAGACGAATGTATAAATGAGAGCGATTAGTTACGAACCGAAGACAATCAATTTTAAGAAAGTGATTTAATGACAGCCGTCATAACTTAACACAAATTACGATTGTTGTTAATCGAGGATTGACACATGAATAATTTTGGAAGATTAATACACTGAAATACACTTAAGGCAAGACTAATGATACATGAATAAAGTATGCTTAATCAAGAAGCCTTGCAAAGATTATAAGAGACTTTTGTGAGATTTAAAAATGCAAAGTTCGAGAATTGATAAAAGAACTCTAAAATGCAATATGATGCATGTGTAAAGGGAAAAAAAAGAGAGCTTTAAAAGGCTCCTACAAAGTCTTAAACCTAAGACCAAGAAACAAGGAGTGACTTGTACCAAAAAGAATAGCCACTAAGCTACAAGCACTTTTGTGTTATATCAACCACATGATATATATATATATATATGACATGAATATATATAGTAGGAAATTCAAGAAAAAGGGACAAATGTCAACACTTCATAGACCTACCTCTCCTCCATTAAGAATGCATGCAAGAATCTACCTCATATATATATATATATATATCAGTTGTGTATTGCGCATGTGAGGTGGAGGATCAGACCTCGTGTGTGTAGCTAGAGAGAGATAAGAGACTCGGATAGAGAGAGAAAAAAAGAGAAGCAAAGAATGAGAAATGGAAGAGCATCCATGGAATCAAATTTGAGGGAAGAATAGAAGTCTAAACAGAGAAGAGAAGCTGCAAAATGGTGGAAGAAGGATGCTAGTCCAAGAAAAGAGAAAACTAGAGAGAGAAAATGGTGATTCACTAGGGAAAACCAAACCCAACTGAGGTAAGTTTGATCTCTCATTCTTATTCAAATTATGTGTTTACTTAGAGTATGTTTGACATAAAAAGTAAGCCCAAAAGGGCCAGAAACCCTTACATGCAAACAGTTCACCATTAACAAGCTTTGAAACAAGCTTTAGGAAATAACTCAAGTGAAACTTAGAAATAAATACACGGCTCAAAAGAGCATTAAAAATGGAAGCTAAATCAATTTAGATCAACGAAAATGGTCAACAGACCAGTCAAAAATCGCAATTTATAGTCAAGAGAGAGAAATTGAGAGCTTATAGTAGAGCTCGATTTGATCGATTTTAGGAACGGGAAATGGTCCGTAGGGGTTCCAGGAACACAATAGAAAGAAAATGAAGTGAAAACAGTGACTGAAACTTGTTGAAATAGGAAAATAAGTTGTCGTCGAAAAATCGGGTCTTGTCGGAGCCCCTACTACAACTACCTATTTCGACGGCCAAACCTACGTGAAACCAAATTCTAAAATTAGAATTGTGATCCCCATGAAAAATGCTTCAAACCACATTGGTTTTATCACCAGAAAACAGTCAACGACAATCGCCAGTGTTAGAGAAGGTGACCAGAACCCTCGCCAAATAAACGAGGGAGAAGATATATACTGTGTTGGTCGGGTCCTTCGGGTCGTATTCAGCTCGGGTCTGGCCGAAAAACTAAAAGAATTCTAACTTAAATGGAATGGCATCATTTCAAATTGCGAAGGGCAAACGTCAGAATGACACATTGAAACTTAAAGAACTGTTGGTTCTTAACCATTTTGAACCAATTCACTTACTTATGAATTGGATCGAATGGTTTATGGATTTAAAGTTCCTAAAATTATATTTTGACCACCAGATGTTCTGTTAATTACGAAAATACCTAGAAAATAATTATAAATTATTTTTAAATCTTTTAAATTGTAAAAAATTACCAAAATACCCTTAGGTCAAAAATAGGCCAAATGAAGGCTAATTAAAATGAAAGAAGAGTTTATCCCATTATTTTTTGGCATTTCGAACTCAATGGTAGAGTTTGATTTGTGAAATTAAATCCCAAAAATTATGAACGAACAAATGAAGAAATTTTAATTATGTCCTAATGGTTAATTATGCAATGAATTAAACTCCGATGACTATGAAAATACGTATCTTAACATTTTTGGGCATTCTAGACCCAATGGCGGGATCCATTTTATGAAACAAAGTCCCAAAAATATAGATACATGAAATGCCATAATTACCAATATCTCCTTAATAATCCAAAAGCCAATTAATGTCAAAGATGGCATATTATGACTTTATTTGACATTCCGGACTCAACAGTGAAGTCCATTTTAGTAAATAAAGTACCAAAAAATGAGACACATGAAAGTGTAGAATTATGAAAATGCCTTTAGGCTTAATATAAGCTATAGATGTGCAAATTAAGATTCGAAAAAAGCCTAAACGGGTTATCTTCAATATTTCAGACCTAATGGTGACATCCTTTTGAGAAAAATAAGACCCGATAATAAACTAAAAAATGACGAATACATCCTTAAAACTTAATGAAATTGCCAGAATTGTATAGATGAAATTAAAGGTCTATGTAAATGTTTTAAGGACCGATTGGACTTAAAATAAAGTCTGAATATGTAAATTGTGAACGAAAAGCACATAGGACAAGAAAAGTGTAAATTATCATTATGCCCTTGAAAGGCCAAATAAGCTATAAAGCATCAGGAACCCTAAATTAGGAATTTGAGGATCTCTTAATTGATTAGACTAAGTTCAAAAGAACTCAAAACGCTGAATAAAGATGCTTGGAATTAGAATGAATAATAATCCAATATGCAATGTATTTTTTATCTCTGATTATATGATCACCCAAATGATGGAAAAATAGAAGAAGGTTATGGGATAGCTACTATGGTACCAGTATGGGAATGCAATGCTAAGGACCCAATGTAAGAAAACTCGAACCCTAATATGTGGATTTCTACTCTGCAAATGTGGCCTACTTGTTTCTTGAAATTGTGCATCAACAAATTTCTTTGAGTCCACTACCTATTGTTCACTATGATTTCCATGTTGTGGAATTTATGATCTGTTAAGATTCTATTGATTGTGAATATCTATGAGTCTTTGACTCCTTGGTTTTATCTTATCTTTTTTATTATTGTGATCCTTTTTGTTACGGACATTTGTAATCTATGTATATATACATACCTTGTGGAATCTTTTTGCTGATGACACTATTTGTGACTACCCGGGGTTGTGTTTCCCACAACGCCCATTTTATGATGTTGATAACCTACGGGTCAGTGCT
Source organism: Nyssa sinensis (assembly GCA_008638375.1). Classification (NCBI taxonomy): domain Eukaryota; kingdom Viridiplantae; phylum Streptophyta; class Magnoliopsida; order Cornales; family Nyssaceae; genus Nyssa; species Nyssa sinensis. The sequence goes on along the minus strand of CM018039.1, from coordinate 23,722,308 downwards.
TGGGAATGATACCCAACACATAAACCTGATGACGACATGATTTTGATATGAACTCTTGGTGCCATTCAGGAGAACTCAGAGATAAATGGTGAACTTGGATGAGTGATGTTTAGAGGTAGTCGGGCCCTAGTTGTTGATAGCATCTATTTGACCCAATTTATATATGTTTGATTCCACACCCTTTATTGATTTGATAATGTTACCTTTGGATGTGAAATACGCCTTTGAGGATTATCTTTGTATTCAATTTGAACCCCTTTGACTTTGGCAGCTAAACTATTTTATGTTCATCTATTTGACTCACACTCTCATATTTATTTGACTCAGATTCGTATATTCATTTGTCTCAATATTCCATATGTTTGATTTTGCACTATGATTATTGATCTATTAGACCCAGATTTTATATATATTTCACCCAGATGCTCATATCTATTTGACTCAGATTCGTATATCAATTTGTCTTAGTATTCCATATATTTGATTTTACACTATGATTGTTAATCTATTGGACCCAAATTCTATATCTATTTGACTCATATTTTTATATCTATTTGACCTAGATTCGTATATTCATTTGACTCAGTATTCCATATGTTTGATTTCACACTATGATTGTTGATCTACTAGACTCAGATTTTTATATCTATTTAACTCAAACTCTCACATCTATTTGACCTAGATTTATATATTCATTTGACTCGGTATTTCATATGTTTGATTTCACACTATGATTGTTGATCTATTAGACCCAGATTCTATATCTATTTGACTGAGATTTTCATATCTATTTGACCCAGATTCATATATCTATTTGACTCGGTATTCCATATGTTTAATTTCATACTATGATTATTGATCTATTAGACTCAGATTTTTATATCTATTTGACTCAGACTCTCACATCTATTTGACCCAGATTTGTATATCCATTTGACTTAATATTCCATATGTTTGATTTCACACTATGATTGTTGATCTATTAGACTCAAATTTTTATAACTATTTGATTCAGACTCTCATATCTATTTGACCCAGATTTGTATATCCATTTGACTCAATATCCCATATGTTTGATTTCGCACTATGATTGTTGATTTATTAGAATCAGATTCTTATATTTATTTGACTCGGATTCTTATATCTATTTTATCGAGACTCTTATATCTATTTAACTCAGATTTTTATATTCATTTAACCTAGATTTGTATATCCATTTGACCCAGGATTCTATATGTTTGATCCCACACCATTTGTTGACTTGGTGATGTTATCTTTGGATGATAAAATGAGGCTTATCTTTGTATTCAATTTGAACCCCTTGATTTGGGCAGCTAAATGATATATGTTGATATATTTGTGCTTATTGACTTGCTTAGTCATCGTTATCGTATTTATGAACTCTTTATGAAACTGTGTTACTCTGGCCTGATGGTCGATCCCTTTAAGCTTGAAATCCTATGATTACTCTCTTGTTATACACATTTGTTTAACCCATGGCAAGGTAAAGGATTTACTTACTAAGCTAAGTTAGCTCACCCCAAAATTATAACAATATTTTTAGTAATACAATATGGAAGGAAAGACAATTATGGTGACTAATGAAGCTAGTGATATGCTTGTGGGCAACTTTGACAGTTTATAACTCTAAGCCTTAATTTTATTTATATATATATATATATATATATATCCTCTAAGGTAGATATTAATGATAGACATTGTGACTTAGTGATATTAAAAGATGTCATTAGATTTGAATTGTGATTAATAATGATGGAAACTGTATTTAGGAATGATCTTATTGATGATGTTTAAAGTTGATTTGGAGATTAGATGAGTTGCATGTGTGTAGCTTCCACGCTTCATACATAAAAGAAAAAAAAAATTATTACTGCCTTGTGTAATTCATTTGATTTTGTACGACCTATTTGAGTGACATTATTGGTCATCGACCCCTAATCCACATAGGGTGGGTTTCGGGTCATAACACAAAGTGTTAAAGCTTCGGAAGGATCTGGCAAATCATGGCTACCAATTCTACATACAGAAGCTAGCTAAGGCCTTTCTAGATCTAGACACCTCTATACTTGACGATGTAGAGCTGGAAGCTGAAGCTACCAAGCTCGAGCCCACTAGAATAGAAGCTAACAATATTGAAGTTGTCAAGACTGATGTGGTGGATGGTGGAACTCTGGTTGGTGGAGGTGTTGAAAAAGTAATGGTTCTAGACTCTGTTGTAGAATAGGCACTTGTACTCTTTTTTGTACTCTATAACTTTCCCAGTAATTAATGGAAATTAACTTCTGTCTTTATATCTTCTGTTTACCTTATTCCTCCAATTTTCCTTCTTATGTTATGCTTATGCCTTTGCATTATACAAATAGTCTTCAGACCTCCAAACTTTTAGCACTTAATAATAACCTTAATGAAAGGGTCTTGAGTAGGATTGATACCTAAACTTATATAGTTACACTTCAATCTTTAAACACTTAGAAAATTTCTCAAAGATAGGCCTAACTATCTTGACCAACTTGTATGGTCCTTACCAATTAGGATAAAGTTTTCCCATGTTGGGCTCTTTTGTGTTGGGGAAGACCATTCTGATCACTAAATCACCTAGTTGAAATTTTTTGCGCTTGTCACTTTTGTTGAAACTTTTGGCTACCGTTTGTTGATAGGCTTCCATACTAATTTTTGCATGCTCTTTTTTTTTCTTCTAGGAGGTCAAGATTTTGAGCAAGACCATAGTCGTTGAGCTCAGCATCATACTGCTCTGTCCTCGAGGTTGGCATTATGATCTCAACTAGTATTAGTGCTTCTTTCCTAAATGCTAAGGAGAATGGGGTTTTAAAGTTTGGGACCCCTCTTTGTTGTTTGGTATGCCCATAGAATCCCTAAGAGTTCTTTTACCCATCTTCTTTTTAAGGACTCAAGCCTTTTCTTTAGTTCCTCTAGGATGGTTAGGTTAGTCACCTTTGCTTGTCCGTTGACTTGTGGATGGCCTGGGAAGGAAAAGTAGTGATCAATATGCTGGTCTGAATAAAATTTGGTAAACAGTTTGCCCTAGAATTGTATTCCATTGTTTGTGATCAGAACCTTTTGTATACCAAACCTGTATAGAACATTTTTCCATGTGAAGTTTTGTACTTCATGCTTGGTAATCTTAGCTAGTGGCTCTACTTCTGCCCATTTGGCAAAGTAGTCAATTGTCACTATGAAAAATCTTTTGTTCTATGGTGCCAAGGGTAGTGGTCCCATGATATCTGTCATGACCTAAAACCCACCCTATGTGGATTTGGGATCGCGGGGCCGCCCTTCTAGCCATCCCTACTTTTTCCTTTGACTGTACCAGTGGTAACAATGTGTAATATAAAATTTAAACAGTTATACAATAGAAGTCATAATAAGGTTTTGTATACATATCAAAAAGAGAACCAACATTTACATCACCTCTAGGTGGTGAATACATGGGAGAGCTATGACTGTACTGATCTTTTCCTATTACATTTCTCAAAATGCTCTCTATTGCCTACAAGCTCCTACTGTCTACTTGTAGCATTCCTTCCTGAAACAAATAAATAAGTCTGAATGAGCTAACAAAGCTCAGTAAGTAAATTCTTTTCACTCTACCATGGGTCAGGGACAATATAGAAAAGAGCATAATTCAAGACAATCAAGGATATGACCACACGATAGTCAGTCAAGAAATAGAATGTCACAATAACCAATTGAACAGAATATCAAAATAACCATTGGAATAGAGTATCACAATAGCCACTAGAATAGAGTATCACAATAGCCAATAGAACTAGAATATCACGATAGCCACTAGAATAGAGTATCACAATAGTCAATAGAACAGAATATCATGATAGTCACTAGAATAGAATATCACAATAGCCGCTAGTCCAAAATGTGAAATAATAAAAATGACTCTTAGGTCCAGAGCACATCCCGTAACAGTAAGAATAAGTGAATATCAAATGATATGAGATCATCAATAGGGGCCTGGCCCAAACAATAGTCACACTGCTACAATTATAAGATAACCAATCGTAAACCAATGGATAAGCTTTCAAAACATATGATTATTCATCGGGAACAATATGATCATTCTATAAGTTCAATAAAAGATATGATATCAATAAAAATTTTCAATGCACATTCTGTTCAAGGCTTGGCACCCCCTTGGTTATTAAAGGCCCGGCATACTTTTAGTAAAAGTACACATCTAGGTTTACTCGCCCTTAGAACCACTCATCCAGGTTCACTCCTACTTTGAACCACGTCCAGGTCCACTCCTACTTCGAACCACATCCAGGCTTACCCCCCCTTTGAATCACTAGACCGTGCTCATCCATATTCACTTCCCCTTTGAACCATTGGATAGCACACCCTCAAAAATGCTCATCCAAGTCCACTCCCCCTTTCGGGCTATTGGATAGCATAGTGACTTTCAAATATTCAAGCAAGGTACAAATATGAACAAATAATCACATTAGCAATCATAAATGCATCTTTTTCCATATGTCCTTTATGGACTTTGACGTGTAGGTCCATCAATTCAGAAAAGTATCAGATAGATGTTGTGACTGAGCACAACTCTGGGTATTTATAATATATCATGATCACCCTAATTCCATGAAGAGTGTACATATATAGAATATCATTCATTTTTGTCAACAGTGAGAACATAGAACATAACAATTGGCATGGTATAAAGTGTAAAACATTCATGATCAAGATATAATGTCACGACCCGGAACCCATCCTGTACGAATTCCCGAATCGTGATCGCCACCCTCAGGCCTAGGGACCTTAGGGCAAAGGCTCACATAAGCAGCGGTACCAGATAGCAGTGCAACATATGTTTTGCGGAAGAGTGAAAAAATTTTTTCTTTTCTTTTCTTATTTTAAAATTCGCACATCCATCCGGTACTGCCACTCTTCACATTGGTATACATGATCATGCATTCAGAGCATAATAAAACTTAAAGACTTTATAAACAATACATGTTTAATTGCCCGTGGGGCTTATACATAACAGGGTACCACTTTACTAATACAAGATTTCATACTTAAAGTTCGTAGTGCTAGACAAAAGAACTATTTGAACATAACTTCCAAAAATGGCAGATTCATCATCATCGTCCTCTAATCAAGACTGCCGTTAATCACCTGAAAGGGGGGTCCGAATAAAATTCGGGTAAGCTAATCTAAGCTTGTGAGTAATTCCAGCATCTGTCATGAGGTTTTAATTGGCAATGGTTTAGTACATGAGAGTTTATAAAACAATCACTACCAATTGCTCGTATACTTGAACATAGAATATATGCATTTTGTAAAACAATAACTTCGAAACATTTAAAGTATTCAAGCTAAACTCGTACTTCTCAAATAGAGTATAAAAACTCAAAACATATGCATTTCTTAAAACAGATAGCTTTGAAACATTTAAAGTATTCAAGCTAAACACGTACTTCATCAAATAAAGTATATAAACTTTAAAACACATGAATATGTACTGTGAAAATGAGGGTAAAACCTGCTTCCATTTCCAATACATTTTCTTATCACTTTTCATTAATAGAATCCATTTCGAACCAGTTTCCCACTTAACGTTTCCTGAAGATATCTTATGCCTGGGGGATTAGATCCTGCTACCTGGCATCTTTGACAGTCAATTGAGTTTCGTACAACTCAATATCCTATCAGATTTCAGATTAATTTAATTCACAGTTTATGCACAGTTTTTCTTACATTCAAATACATTTAATACATGACTTCTTCAAATAGGTGCTTCTCATGAACATTTAAAACATCATGTACGTAATTTCATAACAAATCCTTTAAACACTTGATATAAACAAATTCAGAATAATATACATAATTTGGCATTTAAAACTTTAGACATGTTGAAATATGTTTTAAGAAAACTGTAATAGAAACCATTCCCTGAGCATGTCATAATAGAGTTTATAAGAACAGAACAATTTGAAACTGAATCATGTAAATACTGAATTTGGAATTTAAACACTTCATATCTTTTGAACTTAAACCTTTTCAAATCCATGGAGTTAAATCTCCACTTCAAATACAGGGTTACTCACCTCAGTCCTTCAGGGTTAGTGCTAATAATGCGCTTTCCCATTTCCTCCGTAGTTCCTAAGAACAGTTCATAAATAAACTCATTAACTTCACATTCACTACAATATCACCTATTGATGTCGTTTAACTTATGCTTAGTTCGTATTAGATCCTAACACGATTTCATAAATTTTATATGTACTTAATTCAACTCGTACTCTTAACCTACGACACAATTTAGTGTGTTAGGAATTAAATTTATTTCAATTTATACTCTTCTGGTAGCTCCATTAACTTAAATTTAAATTTAATTACTTCACATGTCTATGTGTCGTGTCTTTCCATATTTCATTTCAACATACGAGCCTTAGTCTAGTACTTTGGAAATGTTTTAGTTCATAGTTACCTGACTGATGATATTCATCAAGCTTTATGTCTTTTTATTTTAGACACCTCTTTTGGATCGAATAGACTATACCATTGAGTCTGGAGCGTCAAAGAAAGTCAATTTAGGCTTTCCTAGAATTAAATTCTGACTTTTGTATGTAAAAGGGCAAAATGGCCATTTTACCTATTTACATGTTATATTTTTTCATACTTCGTTTCATAATTTGGACTTCATCATTGAGTCCAGAATGTCAAAGAAAGTCAATTTAGATCCTCTCTGGTTTCAATTTGGTTTTAGGGGTACTAGGGGTAATTTGATCATTTTACCCCTTTTCATGTCTTTATTTTTTGAGGTCCCATCTCACAAAACGGACCTCGCTATTGGCTTCAGAATACCCAAAATAGTTAAAATACACTATTCACATATTAAATTTGGACTTCATTTGGGTTTCGTATTACTTTAGGGCATTTTGGTAATTTTACATCTCGTGGTGGGACTATCCCGCAGTCCCCGGATGTCCAATCTGACATTTTCATTGTGTCCAGAACGCCCAAAAATGTTAAGATAGCCCAAAATAATAGGAATACACTATACTTATATTTTTTTTGGACTCCAAGATTTATTTCAATTAATAACTTAACTAATTTAATTTAGTTTATTTAATTAATATTATATATTATTTATTGTAAAATATAACCACATGTGCCTTAGTGGCACAGTGGTCCGCGTGTTGGGGTTAAGTGCCCACACGCCCTTTGATTGACGGTTCGAATCTTGGGGGCAGCAGCCCCTTTTATTTTTCAAACAATTCTCAACCCAAACAGTGGATAGGGTGGAATAGGAATAGGGTATTCTTATTATGTTTCTGTTTATTGGGTTAGTTTATTAACCTCGTAACCAAATGCCCCTATTTCAATTAATTCAAACACCAAAATTGCGCCGCTATAAACATAACTCACCTTCTTCTCTGATCAGCTTCTGGTTCCTTCTCCAGCGCCGGCCAACTTTTTTCAATGAGTTTTTTAGGCAAACTCAATGGAATTTGTTCCTATTTTTCCTAAGGATTCTCCCTATGGCCTTCAATTTTGGTTTAGATGTTTAGAAATGCTCAAAATAGAGCTTTACAGGTCAGCTTCAATGACACTTCATGTTTTCAGCCACTCACATTTCTTTTATTTCGTTGCTTTCTAGCCACTTTTTTCCTCTCCTTTTTCTTCCTACATGCTTTTGAGGTTGAGGGGAACAATTCCCCAATCCTTAAGTGGCTTGAAACCACCTGAAACTACCACAAACCTGCAACTAAGTTTTTCTCCCTCATTTCCCTACTATTTTACCCATGGTCTCTTCCTAAATGTTCCATTTTTCTCATAGATTAAGACCTTATAGTTATTTTTAAGCTTTATACAAGTTCTAAAAAACCCAAAACATTTCAGAAGAATAAAAATTCAGAGGTCTCTTACCTCTTTACAGTGGTTAGCCCTTCCTCCTCCTTTTCTTCCTTCTTCTTCATTTTTCCTTCTTCTCTTGCTTTTCTTTTCTGTCTAAGGCATACAGTGTATGCACATATTTATAGAGCTTTTCTCCACCAGCTTCCTCCTCTCTCTCTCTCTCTCTCTCTCTCTCTCTCTCTCTCTCTCTCTCTGTTCTCATTCTGATATTTTCTTTTGTCTTAACTTCAATTGATATTTTGAATATTATAATATATACATATATATATATATATATCTACACATCCTCCAACGCCACACACTACTTTACCTATTCTCACACACACACTACCGACACACACACTCACTCCCTCTCACACACACACGACTGCACACACATTTCCATATATATATATATATATATATATATACATATATACTCACACTTATACATATATATACATACACACGTGTACATATATATACACAACACATGTACTCACACATGTATATCTATATATACACTCACATACACACATATACTGTCACACACATATATATATGCATACTAAGACATATATATATATACATACCCATATATGCATATATATATATATACATACGTATATATTTACACACACTTGCACACGCATATATACTATATATATATATATATGCACTGCCATATTACATCCCTATATGTACTGTCGTGTATTCGCTCATTTACTACGTATGCGTATTCTATTGAACACTCTCGTACTCGGGGCTTTCGTATTTAAAATCGAGCTGTTCTTTTATCTTTGGAAGATGAACCCTAATAGTTCGGGCTTATAGTACATTGTTCGGTTACATTTTGGGTTGAGGTATTACAATATCCATTCCCCAATATGAAAATGGCCATATACTACTTATAAAAATTAATTATTACTGAGGTTTATGTTGATAAGAAGCAAAACGTTAGCATTTATCACATTTCTTGACATACTCCTTAGCTTGTTTCAGCATGATAGGCAAATAATAACCCTATAAGAGTGATTAGTGAGCTATGGTTCTACCCCCATTGTGGTTCGCACATATTCCTTCATCTATTGCTACGATGACATACTGAGCATCTTCGAGACCCAGACATATTCCTTCATCTATTTCTACTATGACATACTGAGCATCTTCGAGACCCAGACATAGTTAGAGAGGCTAGGAATAAGACCTTTGATATAGTTTTTCATTCAAAATTAAGTATCATGTTGCTCTGATGTGAATCCTTCTGGATTGATTCTTATCATATGTGAATCTTTTTGGATTGATTCTTATCATTTGGAAAAAACCATATTTTAGGTATCTCAAGATAGGAGTCATCTAGGACTGGCAATCCTCTATTAGTTGTAAGGTTGGCACAATTTGGAGTATGCTAGGTTCTGACTACTAAGATGTCTTGACGTTAGAATGTTCCTTAAACTCATGTGGGATGCCATGTTGGTTAGTGAATCAGCTCTAGAGTTATAACCCCTATCAAAATTTTCTATTATGAAGTCTTCAAATGATTTTTTCAATAACTCCACAAGTTTATAATATTTCTACATTCGGTTATCCTTAACAGCAAATTCTCCCAATATTTGGCTAACAATTAGTTGGGAGTCTCAATATATTTTTAGGTTATTAGCTCCATATTTTTGAGCTAATTTATGCTCATAAACCAAAGCTTCATATTCGGCCCTATTATTGGATGCCTTGAACCCCGGGCTAATAGCTCTTTCTATGATGACCCCATCTAGAAACTGTAGGATTATCCTTACTCTGACACCTTGATCTGTTGAGGATCCATCCGTGTTCAAGACTTAAACAAGTTCCATTGAACTGCAATGAACCTCTAATGAATTCGGCTAGGAACTTAATTGCCAAGGCCTAAATGGTTGTTCAGGGAGTGTAAGAGATGTCAAATTCCTCTAATTATGCAAACCACTTCATTAATCATCCTGATGCCTCTGGCTTGTGAAGAACTATCTTGAGGGGATACGAGGTTGGAATCATTATTAGATGTGCTTAGAAATAGGGTCTGAGGTTCTATGCTGATATTACTAAAGCAAGTGCTAACTTTTAGAGCTTAAAATACCTGGTTTCTATTTCTAGAAGTGCCTTATTGAAGTAAAATGTGGGCTTATGAACCCCCTTCATTTAGAACTAATGTTAAACTTATTGCACCGCTTGATACAACTAAGTATAAGAATAACTTTTCTCCCATCACCGGCTTTGAGAAGAGTTCTGAATAGCTAAGGTACTTTTTCAATTGTTGGAATGCTTCTTCACACTCAAAGGTCCACATTATGACCTTACTCCCCCTCGGAGGCTTGAAGCAAGGTAGGCAACCATCTGTTGATTTGGAGATGAATCTATTCAAAATTGCAATCCTTCCATTTAGGCTCTGTATATCCTTCTTTGTTTTGGGTGAGCCCTATCCATCAGAGCTTTGAATTGTGTTATGTCTACTTCAATTCCTACTTGGGATACAATAAATCATAAGAAATTTCCCTCTATAAACTCAAAGGTACACTTTGAGGGGTTCAACATCATCTTGTGCTTTCTTAGGATATCAAAGGTTTGGGCCATATGTTGAATATGATCTCTTTTCCAAACACTTTTTACTAACATGTCATTAATGTAAACCTCCATCACGCTTTCGAGCAGAAACTGAAGTAATTTATTGACCAGCCTTTGGTATATTGCCCCTGGTGTTCTTGAGTCCAAACAGTATTACTTTTTAACAGTAGAACCCTCTTTCAGATAAGAAGACTGAATTTTCTTGGTATTAAGGGTACATCTAGATATAGTTGTATTATGAGTATACATCCATGAAGTTCACAAGTTCATGATCTATTGTGGCATTAACAACCTAGACAATTTTAGGGAGTGGAAAGTTATCCTTAGGACATGCCTTGTTAAAGGCAGTGTAATCTATGCATACTCTCTACTTTTCATTCTTTTTCTTTGCTAGGATGGTATTTGCGAGCCATTTTGGGTAGTAAAATTCCCTAATCATTCCAGCATCCAACAATCTTTGGACTTCATCATTGATGATACGATATCATTCTGGTACAAATGTCCTACTCTTCTGTCTTACTAGAAGGTGATCAGGATCCACCATGAGTCTGTGCGACATAAACTCATGATCGATTCCTTCCATGTCCTTGGTTTCCCATGCAAGCACTGATAGATTCTTCTTTAGGAAGGTTAGGAGAGGCTCCTAGTTTGAATGAGAAAAAGTTTATCCTACTTGTAGAAACTTCTCGCCCCCTTCAGAGCTTATGAGGACCTTTTTACTTCTTCTCAATATTTTACAGAGTTATCCCATCCCCTTAGACTTAGAGGCATATCTATCTCAGTTGGGGATTCTTTTTGGTCATTCAACTTCAGGCTAAAAAATTCATCCCTCTTGAACTCTTTTTGTAATTTCTATTTGGGAGTTTTTTCTTTTAGGCCAATAGCGTGGCATTCCCTTAGGTTGATTGGAAACCCTTTATAGTGACCACATGGTCCTCAAGGACATACTTCAAACATTGGTGTATGGTAGAGGTGATTGCTCCCATGTCATGGATCCAAGGTCTCCCTATTATCATATTATAGGGGGACTTAGCATCTTAGACCATTAATTTCATCATCAATGTCTTATGGTTGTCACCCTCACCAACTGTCACTAGGAGCTTTATTATTTCAATAAAGAAGCTTAAGTGATCGTTGAATCATACCATAATAGTTACGATAGGGTGGATCTCCTTTGTATCTAATCTCATTTTTATAAACGACATCATAAATAAGACGTTGGTTAAGCTCCTAGTGTCCACAAAAACCTTCTTGATCTCAAAGTTAGCAACTTTTAAGGTAATTAGTGTACTCCAGCCAAATTATGGTTAGGAAATTGTATATGTACCTAAATTTCTTCTCGATTGCATTAATTTAAAAAAGATAGGGTTTTGAACTTGCCTCCTAAACATACCTTTTCTTGGCTTTGTTGGATAGTCCAGATTTAGCTCTGTTGACATGCAACACATAAATCACATGTTAGAGATCACCGTGAGAGTATTGTTCATTTTATTCTGCCTGCCTTGGCTCTTGCTTCCTTTGACGCTGCTTTTCCATGAATTGATTCTGCCTTCCGTCATTTTCACATACCCCCAAAACTGACCCTTCCTGATTAGGTATTCAATTTCTTGTTTCAAGGCTCGACACTTATAACGCTACAAAAAAAAGACTCTTAGCGACATTCACAAGCACTGCTAATAATCTATAAATCATTGCTAAAGGTTATTAGCAACGTTCATCCCGCGCCGCTGAAAACGCTGTCAATTATGGTGTCACAAATCTATCTATGGTGGTAAAAATGAAACGCCGCTAATAAAACACTATTAGTGGCGCGGCATTTGATAACACTGCCAATAAGTGTCACTAAAAAAACTAAATGGAATTAGGATGTGACTATTAAAAGTGCAAACATTGTGTGCTACTAATAATGGACTATTAGTGGCGCACACTGTACGCTGCTAATAGTCCACTAGTAGTATGTGCCGCTAATAGTCCACTATTAGTCGCACACATTATGCACCACTAATAGTACTTTTTACATTTTTTACACCTGCAATTATTACATTTAACTAATTTTTATTACACCTACTCAAACCCATGTCATCAATAATATAATAAAATCATATTCTAAACGATAATGAAATGAAATTCTTGCCATATATATAAAAAAAATTAATTATAAAATAATTTTGAATATAATTAAGTAGTAAATAAAAAATTGTTCCAAATATATACATAATGTCTAAAAAAAACAAGATGAAAAAAGCTGTCAACCCAGCCCGGCGCACCTCTACTCCAACACAATAGTTCAGTAATCTGAAAAAAGAAATTCACAATTACATGTGAGTAAACAATTTTAAGAAAAATTATTAAATTAATTTTGATTTTTGCAAAAATTGCAAACTGGGCATCCGAATTGTGTTTTGGGAGTTTGAGCAAATGTACTTTATTAGTCATGAGGTGTTTGAGCTGGTTTGGGGGTGCTTTGACAGTTTGCAGGCATTTTGGGAGGTCAAAGGGCCAAAAAGGGCCGTTTTTGGAACTTAAGTCCCTTTTTTAGTATAAGTGGTAAACCAAGCATCTGAATTGTGTTCTGTAAGTTTGAGAACATGTATTTTATTAATCGTGAGGTGTGTAAGTTGTTTTGGTGGTGGTTTGACAATTTTCGAGCATTTTGGCAGTCAAAGGGCCAAAAGGGGCCATTTTGGACTTAAGTCATTTTTTTGCATAAGTTGCAAAACGAGAATCCGAATTGTGTTTCGTAAGTTTGAGAATGTGTATTTTATTATTCGTGAGGTGTGTGTGCTACTTTGGTGGTGGTTTGACCATTTTTGGGCATTTTGGGTAGTCAAAGGGCTAAAAGGGTTCGTTTTGGGCACTTAAGTCCCTTTTTTATATAAGTTACAAACTGAGCATCCAAGTTGTGTTTTGTAAGTTTGATCAGGTGTTTTGTATTATTCATGACGTGTGTGAGCTGGTTTGGGTGGTCAAAGGCCCAAAGGGGTCGTTTTCGACACTTAAGTCCATTGTTTTGCATAAGTTGCAAATCGGGCATCCGAATTAGGTTCCTTAAGTTTGAAAAGGTGTATTTTATTATTCTTGAGGTGTATGAGCTGGTTTGGTGGTGGTTTGACCATTTTCGGACATTTTGGACAGTCAAAAAATCGGTCACTTTGGGCACTTAAGTCTATTTTTTTGCATAAGTTGCAAACCTGGCATCTAAATTGTGTTATGTAAGTTTGAGCATGTGTATTTTATTATTCGTGAGGTGTGTGGGCTTCTTTGGCAGTGGTTTGACTATTTCCGGGCATGTTGGGTAGTCAAAAGGCCAAAAGGTGCTGTATTGGGCACTTAAGTCCCTTTTTTTGCATAAGTTACAAACCAAGCATCCGAATTGTGTTCGGTAAGTTTGAGCATGTGTATTTTATTATTTGTGAGGTGTGTGATCTAGTTTGGTGGTGGTTTGACCATTTCTGAGCATGTTGGATTGTCAAAGGGCCAAAAGGGGCCTTTTTGATCACTTAAGTCCCTTTTGTTTTGCATAGGTTGCAAATCGGGCATCCAAATTATCTTCCATAAGTTTGAGCATGTTTAGTTTATTATTATTGAGGTGTGTGAGCTATTTTGGTGGTATTTTGACTATTTTTGGGCATTTGGGTTGTCAAATGGCCAAAAGGGACCCGTTTTGGGCACTTAAGTCCCTTTTTTGCATAAGTTGCAAACCAGGCATCCGAATTATGTTCCATAAGTTTGAAAACATGTATTTTATTAGTCGTGATGTGTGTGAGCTGATTTGGTGGTGGTTTGACCAATTTCGGCAGTCAAAAGGTCAAAAATGGTCGTTTTGGGCACTTAAGTCCCTTTTTTAGCATAAGTTGCAAGTCAGGCATCCGAATTGTGTTCAATGAGTTTGAGCACACGTATTTTATTTTTTGTGAGGTGTGTAAGCTGGTTTGGTGGTAGTTTGAAAGTTTTTGGGCATTTTGGGCAGTCAAGGGGTCAAAAAGGGACCGTTTTGATCACTTAAGTCTATTTTTTTACGTAAGTTGTAAACCAGGCATCCGAATTGTGTTCCATAAGTTTGAGCACGTGTATTTTATTAGTTTAGAGTTGTGTGAACTACATATGAAAAAAATATTGTTCAAACAATGATGCAGCTTTTAAACTTACCAAGATTGAGAAAAGCCACCTTGTTGCCTAGTACTGTCTGCATAATGTCCTCAAGATAAGACAACCTCTGCTCCATATCATTGTTATAATGCTCTGATGCCTCGGCCCTTTGTGTGGTTGCCTGAAATCTCGCATCACTATCCACTAAAAATGATGTCAATGTTGGCCAAACACCCCCCCAAGCCCTAGACCCATCTACGCCTTTGGCCCAAATGGCCTCACGTATCTAGTCATTAGTCATTAGGGTCTCTCCCTCGGGTGTCATGAGTTGCGCACAGTCTTTCCAGCATCTCCTCCTACAAAATGATAATTGTTATGTTATCTATATTACAAATATTTATAAAATTTAAATTTAGTAATAGTGGTATGTATATGGTAAAAACTTACGTATAAGCGCTGCAATGTTGGGTCCACCCCTCTTTTCTCGAATAAAGTGCATCATGTATCAAAAATCAATAGGGCTAGGCAACGCACCGGTATCCGGGTCGCATTACAACAATAATAGCACTATTAAGCTAAGATTCTGGATTGTTGTATTTCTAATATTAAAAAATAGACAGACTTATAATTACCATATTGTGCACATGACGTATAAATGAACTGTGAACCACCACAGTGATTCACCTTCTGCTTGTTCTTACTCTTCTTGCACTAACCACTTGTACGTTAAAAATAACAATGTTAATATATATATATATAATAAATTATCATAAATTATTGATTATGAAATTTGATTACTTTAAATTATTCTATGTCCTGCTGGTCATACAAGACAGCCCATTCCTTTTGGGACACCCCTCTGTAGGGCTTTCTGTGGGGTTCTCTGCCTACATCTACCTCCTTCCTAAAATGCACATGCAGCTTGTAATGATAATCCCTGAAGTGCACCCGGAGGTACCCGTCATGTAGGTCCATATGAGCTTTAACAGTATCCTTCGTCTTCCCTTCAATGTTTATTAAGGTTCCAAGCACATTATCACACATATTCTTCTTAATGTGCATAACATCCAAATTGTGCTACAACTTCAACGTCTCCCAATACGAAAAATCAAAAAATATGTTTTTCTTCGTCCAATTATACTTCATTTTAGTACGTTTCCTCTTCATAGCACCTGGTATTTTCCCAAACCTCACTAGTTGGAAGTCAACTAATTGCACCACCAAGTCCTCCCTAGATAACTCACGAGGTGCCGAATTGCGCTCAATTTTGCCATCAAACAGGTGCTTCTGGCGAGTTCGCCATATATATGCTGGCAGTAGAAAATTCCGGTGGCACATGTAGCATATCTTCTTTCCATTAGACAAATATAGTGAAGATACATCCTTATTAGCATATCTGACATGCCAGATACCCCTTCGTGCTCCACCCAAACAAGTTGGCGTAAACAGGAAAGTCATTTATGGTCCACAACAACACCACATGCAATCAGAATGTCTCCTTCATAGATACATCGTACGCCTCCACTCCAACCTCCCACAATTCCTTCAACTCTTCCTCTAATAGTCGTAAACAAAAATCAATTTCATTTCTAAGAGACTTCGACCTAAGAATAAGCAATGACATGGAGATAAATGATTCTTTCATACATCTCTATAGTAGAAAGTTATAGGGCACAAGCAACACTAGCCACATACTATTGGAATTACTTATGTCACCGAATGGATTGAAACCATCACTAGTCAGCCCAAGTCATACATTACGTGGCTTATTGGCAAACCAATCATGATTTCCATCAAATTCACCCAAAGCTTGAGAATATTTCGGATGCCTATATACATTTGCATCACCAACACGCTTCTTGTTATGCCATCGCATCTCTTCAACCATCTTCTGAGACATGTCCATCAACATTTCTTGCAACCCATCGTAACCAAATCCTACATTCTCACCCAAGTCATCATCCTCATCATCGTCCACATCCTCACTTACCACTCATACTTCATGTTGTTCCCCATAAAATTCCCAATATCTATACATCTTGTCCATACCATACTCGAGTAACTGCACTCTAGCCTCATCTATGTGCATATAATCCCTTTTATTTCACCTCTTACACAAACATCTTATCTTATTGTTTCCATCCATAGATTTGTGGTCAAACTCAATGAAATCCTTAATGTCTTTCATGTTTCGGCCAAATGCCTGCCCTTTATGTCCATCAAACATTTTTGTTTACCTAACACAAGTCAAACATGTTATTCATAATAAATATAAAACATGAATCATAACTTTTCTCTAAAGGGTAAAGTGGTCCTATCCTATTCAAGAATGCACAATCTACAATGTAATCAGCAGCTAGCAACTTAAATGCTCAATTCCACTCCGAGGAAATTTTGGCAGCATCTTCCCACGGTTCTCTAAGTACACAAGATAGACATTACCACGCCTAAATATATACCCAGAGAACAGTAGGAGACCGTGACAAAATTTTCAACCACTGGAATCAAGCATTCCCTACTTCCTACAATGTAGATTTATGCATTCCTAAACTGTCCTACTCTAAACAATTTAAGAATCAATTTTCATACACACGAGCCCAATCGCTCTTAATTAAGTGACAAGATTCACGAGTGCTGAAAATGATTCCCGAACGGGGCTACAGATACATGAATGCAACTATACTCTTTAAACCTATTTTACTAACTAGATTTTAAAATTTATTTTTCGTATGCCTATAAAACAAAGGTATTAGTGGTGGGCAATAGTAGTCACCTAATGAAAAAGAATTATGAAAGAAGGAACCTCAAGTGGCTGCTTGAAAATATCTTTGGACATGAGCATGAATGGCCATTTTTAAATTTCAAATTTGTTCACTTAGAAACACATCTAAAATCGATATCATTTTCTTGTCAGTAACTGAACAAAGCAATTCAACTTGGGCTTCATCGAAATTTTTTTATGTTTTTTAAAGAAACAACATTCCTAAAAAAAATTCAAATTATTTCTTTCCTTATAATACAAGAGCTGAGCCAAGATAACCTATACACGTTCTTCTTCACAAGCATTTCAAGAGCCACATTACCCATAAAACTGGGCACAAGTCAAGCATAAAGGAACCTCATATCAACAAAGCACAATCATATTAGACTAGAGAGGTCAAGAGACTAAGAAGTTCATAAGTTTTATAATAAATAATCGCATCCAAAAGAAAAAGGATGAATTCGACTTTCACTTCAAAGAGAAATACTATAAAAATAGGCCAATTTATGAAATTAAATAAATAAATCAATCATATTTATTCCAATTTCTATATATTCTTTCTCCAAAAACAACCAGTAATTAAATTGATATCAGAAGCAAGAACAAGATGGATATGTATAAATCAACAAGTCTAAGTATTTTGAGGCCACAAAATAGGAATATTGGAAGACAAATACATGTAGAAAAACAAAAATGGTAAACACGTAGGCTAATTTGATTTGCAAATTTAATGAGTAAAACAAAAGACGATGGAATGAAAAATATGTTGTTTTATTAAGTTATAGGGATGGAAAGTAAAAAATCAAAGAAAGCAATAAAAATGTTTCAAAGTTTGTCAAATTTTTTGAATTTCATGGAAATTGAATTTACTTAAAGGATAAAAAAATTTCCAATAATGCCCTTCAATCTCTCTCTCTCTCAATAAAATAGGGGTATAATGATATTCAATTTTTTCTTTTTTCTTTGTCTAAATGGTTTTATTTATTTGTTGGATGTAATTTGATTTCTTTAATTTAATGTTTAAAATTTCAGCTAGAAGGCTTAATAGGTGAAGTAGCCATATCATGGCATCTTGGAACATAGGTGCAGAGTTCATTCAGGAAATGCTCATATTGGATATGAAATAAGTTTTCATGGGATATCAGAATTCAATGTTTGGCCAAATAATAGGTTAGTATATATTATTATATTTTAAGTTAAAATATTTTTTTATATTTTAATTCTACATTTAGATAGATATTAAATAAGAGTTTTTGGTATTACTATATACTAAGTTTATTATTTCACCAAATAATAAAGTTCTTTAAATTCGTATTCCTAATTAATGTTTTCTCCAACATATTTCGCCAAAACATTATTTTTAGAAATGTTTTCTCCAACAATGTATTCCTAATTAATGTTTTCTCCAACATATACTATTTTTTTTTTTAAAGGAAGTGGTTTTCCGACTTTACAAAATCAATCAATTCTCTGCCAATAAAGTTACCCAGAAACTCCATAAACCTAAGCATGGTGGGTTGAGCTGCCAAGTAATTTCCTCCCTCTTCTCTCTTTTTTTTTTTTTTTGATTTTATTAATGTAAAAATAATGTTAATTTAAAGTTAAGCTCCAATTTCTTATAATAATGTATTCTTATTTTGTGGATCAAACACCATATTTCCATTTTATGTTAAAGTGAAACCAATTATAAAAACATGAAGGCATACAACTGCATCAACAGGGGAATTTTTCATTCATAGGAAATATAACATTAAAAGAAACCAATTCATAAAGAATGGATCATCTTCGTTCATAGGAAATATAACTTACAAGATACTTAACCTAATATTCCATTTTTTCCCTAACAACCCAAAAGTGTAAAAAAAAACCCATGAAAGTATCAAAGAACAAAGCCTTACCGTGAGAGAGAGAGTCAAAATTTGTCTACAGCTAAAAGGTTGTCAACGGCAGCAACTAGAAGATCATCCTCATCATCGACGACCGAAACATTCGTTGTGGTTGGCGGCTAGTCACCGTCACAATGACCGAGAGAGAGTGAGAGAGATTTAGGGCTGAGAAAGAGAGTGAGAGAAATTTTTGGTTTACGATTTGGGAAAAGAAGGCAGACTTATTAGCGACACATGGAAGGAGTGGCCAATAAGTTTATGAATGTCGCCAAAACAAAGAAAAACGGCATCGTTTTAATAATTTGACTATTAGCAATGGACAAGTGTGCATCACCAAAGGTCTTTACTATTAGCGACATACGTGTGTGTCGCTAATAGTTCCCTATGCATCGCTAATAGGTGCCCGCCAAGGATTTTGGGTGAGAAATGTGTTTTTACCTCACTTTTAGCGATGCACAACCTGTGCGTCGCTAAAAGTGACTATTAGCGATGCTTTGTCAAGCACCGCTAATAATGTGCGTCACTAAAATGTTTTTTTCTTATAGTGTAAGTTTTGTGGTCTTGATCTTAATGGAACTCACAATACTTTTCTTATTTCTCCATTCTAGATCTTCCTTCATGTGTTCTAGGCACTCTAAGTTCTCTTTGGATTGGATTTGATGCAAGATGTGCCTTAAGGAAGCATTTAAAGGAGTGTATTTATTGTATTTCCTAGATCCTAAGTTGAAATATGGCTTCTAAACTCCCTTCTCTAGACTCCGTCTTTTTTTTTTTTCATCCCTCCTCTTGGATTGGTCTTCCCTTTGAAGGTAATCTTTAGCCTCTTTGTAAGAAATATTTACATCTTTGAGTTTAATGTATTTTTGTGCTCGCAATAGTAAAGCCACCATATTCGTTGGTGGATTCTTGGTTAAGGAAACCTTTAACCTGTCGAGGTAGAGCCTAGAGTTTAGAGCTGCAACAATGGAACCTTCTTCACAATTTTGAAAGTATGTGAGCTTGGCACTAAACTGTGCAAACAATTGTACAAAGTCTCTTTGCTCCCTTGCCTCAGTGTCAAAAGGAACTTAGGACCCCTCCTAAGCCTCCTACTTGTTATAAATCGATTTATAAATTTCATGCTTGGATCATTAAAGCAAGAACTTAGGTTTGATGGGAGGTTGTAAAACCATATCAGAGTTGCATCTTTGAGGCTTGTGATGAAAGATTGGCACGTAACAACATCAATGACGCCTTACAAAGCCATCGTGTGATGAAAGTGCGAGATGTGATCGGTAGAATCAATGATTCCATCGTAAAGTTTAAACTTTGGAAGGCTAAACTTCTTCGGGCGCTCCTCAACCATTACCTCCACAATGAATGGCATCCCTCACATCTCGAATAGATTATAAATGCAATCTTCCTCAGGGTAGAAAAAAGGCCTTCTGGTTGTGACACATTGATCTTGTGAATCTGCTACCACCTCAATTCGTTGTTGTGTCTTCGATTGATAGTGGGGTCGTTCCTATCATACAAATTGTCCCTCTTGGTCTTGACCCTATTGTTACTGCTTGGACTTGTGGATCTCCAGCCTCTAGTGCAAATGGAAGTAGTGGTGATAAGTTCCCACCTTCCACCATGGATAGAGGAGAAAGCGAGGGCACCAACTGGCGATTTTATACTAGGGTTGCCACTGAGTTATTCCATTCTTTGGTCCATTGGGCTTGTAGCATGCCTTTGGGTGTTGGTTCTTCTAGTTGGGGCTCAGTTCAGTTAAACCCTAAGTTGGTTCTCTTATGGATGGAACTTTGGTTCCATTAATGGTGGTTCTAAAAAATTTATCATTTCCTATAGGCGGTGCGCAGCTGTTGTTACAGTTTTGGATCACATGTGGATTCCTTCAGAACTTTCCTACAAAACAATGAATAGAAGGTCACCAGATTGGCCTCAGTGGTGATCATTTCAATGCTTACGTCAGAGAATGAGTTGAAAGAGAATGTAATTGAGTAAAGTAATGCACCATGAGTTTTACGGTGTACCTTGGAACCTTTTATAGATGGATTGCTTGCCAATTATGATAAGGATTGGAAAGGGAAAGATTAGATGTGGAATGTATCCAAAGTTGGAAGTTTTCTAGTTAAACTCTGCCTCTAGAGGTAGGTCTGTATGGTGACTCTTATTGTTCAGCTCGGTAGTCCATTTTCCGTGGTCGAGAGCCTTAGGTGGTAGACATCTAGCTTAGAGTACCTGCATTACACCCTCTATACTTACATAGACATGTGGTAGTTTTGCATATTAGTGACCAAATATGGTATATCATATATATATATATATATATATATATATATATATGACATTATATTCCACATTTTAGTGGCTAGTGATGTTCGATTGAAGATGATAAATAAGGGTGGCAAATGTTGCTCAAAGTCGTGAACTCGTGACATTATATTCCACATCATTGATGACAGTCTGTTGAGGTCTTTTCTTTTCTTGCCTAAGAAAATGTTAGTTCAGTGGAGTACCATTTAGGTCACCCCTAACAATCAAATAACATCCATGCCTTCAGTTTAGTGGTTGGATCTCACGGGTTTGTCTTTTCGGGCGTTATACTTAAAAAGTGCATTTCAAGTAGAGGTGTCTTACGCTGTCTATACAAGTCTATCATGAATATTGTCTGCATCTAATGTGAAATGCCAACATAATAATATAATATCATATATGATCTAAATGAAAGGCTACATGTGGATCAAACCAGTTACTAAGTTATGGCTAGAATCCTAAAAAAACTAATCTTATTAAACTAATGCCATAAATTCCATAGCATATTGTCGATGTGAACTATTTTTCCCAATCTAACAAACAATTTTGACTTGAGTAAATATGACCTGATATGATAATAGAGTTATGTAAATAAGGTTTTTTGTATATTTGTCTTTATCTCTACTAAACATATGAATAATTTGTTAAAAGTTGGTTACATAAGAAAAATATTTAATGTTAACGAACTGTGTGTTAAACTTGTGCATAAATTATTATTTTTTTGGAAAAAAATGATTAAGCTTTTATTTGGTATGTTCCTTTTGCGGTGGTAAAAGTTATCAATGTTAAGAAATATTTTCTATAACTTCATAAATAACTATTTTTAAAAAATAAATAATCAACAACAATTTCACAAAATTAAATTACTAACAAAAATAATAAGAGTAAACTCCAAAATAAAAGACAAAAAATAAAATTTTATAAAATGCATTTGTGAGTTGATGAGAGACACACTTAGAACACTATACTAAAATCATAGTACTTTCTCACGTGTGAGTATTGTTGGTTACATATGATTCTAAGATATAACTTAAGAATTTTATAGAAAATGCCTCCTATAGGACACGTCAACAGAA
The DNA here is from genome assembly GCA_008638375.1 of Nyssa sinensis. Taxonomy (NCBI): domain Eukaryota; kingdom Viridiplantae; phylum Streptophyta; class Magnoliopsida; order Cornales; family Nyssaceae; genus Nyssa; species Nyssa sinensis. Next base: position 23,699,698 of record CM018039.1, on the reverse strand, counting down.
GGCGTGGGGTGTAACCCCTTTATTGGAAAAAAAGAAACATTTTTTGCGGTTTGGATTTTCATCTCATTCTCTTGAGTGTTTTCCAAATGGGCGAAAGAGCCTTCAATTACAAATATTCTTACAAAAAATATATTAAGCCCAATTCAGTATAGAAACTATTAGCCTAAAAAATATCCCATTTATTGGGTAATAATCTTTGGTTTTTTGTTATTTGATTGGTATCTTCCCAACCTTGTATATAAGGTGATTGTGAGGCATTTGTTACATTCTGCACTCACCTTTCTTTACATTGTTGGTTGATTTGCATGTATTTTGTATTGGCATTTCATCTATAAAATGCTCTTCATTTTTACTGATAAAAAAAAAAAAAGGATTTGTAACACCCAAATATTATTATAACACATTTATATGAGGCCAATAAATAATGTATGAAATTGTCTTTTGAAATCCAAATCATTTGTTTTATTTGATTCAAATTGCACCAATCTTCAACTTTTTAATAAAAAGGGTAAATTATGCTAAAACGTTGACCTCCTTTGTTAGATATTGTCAAAAAATGAATGAACTGATTTTAGTAAAATGACTTTTATATCCTTTAAATATTTAAAGTATGTTTAGTCAGGAATTGGTCTTTAAAGTCAACATATTTAAAATTTCATTTATACCATATTTATATTTTGCTTCTTTTTTTTATCTCACATTAGCTACTTTCTACATCTCTACAATTCCATCGCTGTAAGCCCTTAACCCTCATCATCATAGTCCATAGCCACCACGCTTCACTGCAACTCTTAAGCTTCTCTCTTTCTCACCAGAGTCCATTACCCCTAGTGTCATCCCCGACTTCACCACAAATCACTACTTTACTTCATCTTCGATGACATCGGCTGAACCACATCTCCCATACACCAAATCGCCACCACCCATGGCGTCTACAACCTCTTCGAATTTAACTCCAACAATACTGTCACCCATAGTCAACACCACCACTTAAATCATCGCATCTCAGACACCTCCTCCACAGCTCCCTTGCGGTCCCTGTCGATTACCCTTCTCAAGCTCTCGGTATTTGTTTATATAAATGCATACCATGTTGACCTCCATCATTGAATTAATGGAGGTCTATGGGTAAATTTAAAAGATATGGTTGGCATAAATAAGATGAAAAGAAAAAAAAAAATGGTTGTTGATATGCCAAAAAATATCCCACCACTATATATGGATGCGACATGTAAACCCCCAATGTTAGCTACTTACCAGGAATATATCTTAAATGGAAACTCTTTTAGATAGGAAAGAAATCATATCCCAATTAGAAGGATTAACACCTAATCCTTAACCTTGTTAAGCAAGTAAGGAATTTTATTCAATATAGGAAAAATTAAGGATTCTCAACCCCTATAAATAAAGGGACCAGGTATGCTCAAACACACAATCACTCTTATTTACACATATACATTATATTTATTTTCTCTTTACTGACTTGATCATCGGAGAGTCCCCTTTTCTTTTTTTTGCAAGTCTTTCTAGCCCGAATCACAAGTGTGGACAATTTTTTGCAACAACAGTTTGGCGCCGTCTGTGGGAACGACAATCAACATTCTTCGTTTCATAAATTTTTACTTCTCTCTTACTAATATTTCTTCCTAATGATTATTTAAATTCTCTCAAGTTCAATATAACTTCATAGATGCTAAATACAATTGAATCAAATTGAATTCTTGTACATCAACGCGGAGATCAAACTCTATAGATTACTTTCAAGATTATATATATATATACAAATATATATATATATCATCCAAGATCTTTTTTACATATACATATATATATATATATGAATGTGTATACATATGCGTCAACATGGACATCAATCTCAAAGACTCTTGTGAAATTTCTTCCTAGTCTCTCTGTTCGACTTCCTCATCTCTATTACTCTCAATCTATTGGTTTGCAAGAATTTTTCTATCATCGCTATCAACTAAGGATGTCGGAAGCACTCTCTCCCTCAACACGTATAATCCCTAGCAACTGAGAATGGTAGATGTCGTGGACTTGTGAAATCAATGACACGAGAGCTTCAAATTTTGATTAATCAAAATCAATTGAACCATCTCTTAGCCAACACTGTGGGTCACTGATATTTGATACGAACCACCTTCGGCCACTGTCTCTATAGCAAAACACTGTCAATCATCATGGTCATTCTCTTTGCTGATATGTGATACATTATCGGCGACGAAAAACTTAACAAAATACTACAGCTCTATTGCATCAACTGTATCTCTAACATTCAGAAAACAAAACAAGGACTAAAAAAGACTTTGAGGCCGCCGCTCTCAGTCTCCCCTACCTTTATTATAGAGATCCCTCAACAATCATCAAATGCATTCAATCTTTGCCTTTTGATTACTATATTATGACTCGAGAGACTCTATTACTTCCTTCGTGTCGTGGTATCTTCATTGTTGCCTCGTCTACCGTGGTATCTTCGCCATCGATTGTTAATACTCTACCGCGGTCTCTTCGATCATCTACTGTGGTCCCTTCGTCGTGTTCGTCACTGATCAACACAAGCAGGTTTTATCTTCCATTTTTGTACTGTATGTGCTTACAAATTTTAGGTATTGGCTCTGTATTTGCCCTTCCTGTTATTCCCTTCGAAGAGCAACTGAATAGAGACTAGAAATACAGATACAAAACAAAGAACAAGACAAGGAAAAGCCCTAAGGTTTTGCTCCCTCGATTACAGAACTAGAATAACCCCACTATCTTTCTCTCGCTCCACTGCTTTAATTACATATATGGGCTCTCTTGGCCGCGGCGAAGGTTGGGACTCCTAAATCCTCTGTTGCCAAGACCACTATAACATCAAAGAGATGCTCGTCGTCGCCGTTGTTGTCGCCATCATCATCATTGCCAAAACAGTTTCGACCACTAACTCGACCCACTAGCATTCTAAAGGTGGCCCTAGTATCCCCAGCGCTCCGCAAGTTCCTTGGCGTTCCCGCGTGAGGCCATTCATACTAATGTTGCTAAGAAAGTCTCGGAATACATCAAAGCTTGAAAGGAAAAGAAAAAGGCGAAGAAATGAAGATTCTCATAATTAATTTGAGTCTTCTGAGTTTCTCATTTGATCTTTTCTTATACAATGAGATGATATAAAGATATATATATATATATGTGTATGTATCATATCCATATGGTGAAGGCACTTTTACTTTAGGATTTGCTAGTTGCTACCGGTTCATTAAAGTTGTCTCTATGTTCCTCTTGGACTTCACAGACTAGGGCAGCCCATCATGGCGTCGTAACCAGGGATTGGCTCACTCAAGCTTAGGCCACCGTCAGACGCGACCCCGATGAACACCAGTCAGAATCTTCATCCAAGTCCAACGATTCTGGTAAGCCCTTCGGCGTGATTGATGACTTCAATAACTGGAGAAAACAGCCCGATTTGGCTGAGGCTGTCACGCCCCAAATTCTCGCGAACCCGAGGCGCGAGTAACGAAACTAAAGGAAAATAAAATAAAGGACAATCTAATGGATTCAATTCAAACTTACATTCATTTCTTTCCATGTACATCCATGTAAAGCACAATCAATAAAAGCATTCAACATGTCATTTGGGCTTAAGCCCTTACATCTCAAAATATGCCCCCAAGGGCCAAAATCATTTTAGGCTCATGTCTCCTCCACTCTGCAAGACTTCCTCAAGTCTCAAGTGCTGGGAGAATCATCTGTAATATGTTATCCCACGAATGGGTCAGCTCAACTGCTGTTATAATATAATGTTAATGCAAGGAACAAAATTAAGGCGTGGCATGTGCAAGTGTTCAGTTATATCTACATGTCATTCAATATCATCCATACAATGTACTAGCAATAATCTACATGCCATCCAACTCATTAACATAATCTAAGGCGTGGCATGTGCAAGTGTACAGTTATATCTACATGCACAATTATAACCTACATGTCATCCAATTCATCCATACAATGCATTAACAAGATTCATCACACATTCATGGATTCGTTAATACAATGTAATGAAAATATGCGTGACACACCCATGCAACTCTATGCCACACCTATGTCTCTTCACGGATTGCTTTCGTTGGTTCGAGTACCAATGTAATGTCATGTCCCTTCACGGATCACTCCCGTTGGTTCGGGTACCAAATGCAATGTAATGTCCCTTCACGGATCACTCTCGTTGGTTCGGGTACCAAATGCAATGTCATGTCCCTTCACGGATCGTTCCCGTTGGTTCGGGTACCAAATGCAATGTCCAATTTTGAGTTTTTCACCACAGGATCTATACCCTCATAATACATAGCACCAAGTGCTCAACTCACACTATGTTCCAAGGAATCACACTATGCCAAATGCCTTGATTCTACCATGCAATAACACAATCTCAACATAGCATTGTACCAACACATGGAGCATGCTTTTAAACAATATATTCCACTGAAAGCAACCACAGCATCTGAATAATAAAACCACTTCCACATGAATGTACGCAATACATAATTAACGTAAATGCATACTCAAATCACATATCCACAATCTTAACAACTCACCAAAAACATAAATCACATACAACACCGACACACAGAACAAATCATATCTCCATGGAATAACAGGAAACACATAAGTGCCAAATCAATCAACTCTAGATTCTGTTTCAAAGCAAGCATTCCCTATGTGATTTTCTAATGTCAAATAAACACATGCTTCACTTAATCAACATGGTAATCATTCCTCAACTTAATCCTATTCCTTACTTAGCACAATATATCATACCTGACGTGTTTGTCTCAACCCAAGAAATCGTACTCGTAGCATAGCGGAACTAACAGTAAGAATGCAGAAGGTCAGGCCACCTTCTCTTTGCCCTTCGGTGTTCCTAAAATCATGAAATATAATTCAGTTCAATTCCTACTTGAATTATGCTATTCATCAAATTTTATGTCTTTATTTTGTGATTTTTTATTTTGCCAAATTAAACTCTACTGTTGGGTCCGAAACTCCGAACAAAATCAGTTTAGGCTTTCGCAGAATTCAATTGGGACTTTTGTACTAAAAAAGGTAAAACAATCATTTTACACTTTTACGGGTTCTCACATTCCGAGACCTCTTTTCACAAATTGGACTCCACGGTTGAGTCCGGAGTGGTTGAGATAATAAAATTCCACTATTTTTTTACTTAGATCGGAGTTTGTTTGACTAGTATTTGACTCAAGGGCATTTTGGTAATTTTTAGTGTCACTACGGGTCTTTTAATTTTTGGGACCTCGTCTCACATCCCAGACCTCACCGTTGGTCTCAGGAGGTCCAAGATAGTCAGGATACATATATGACTTATCCAATTTGAACTCCAGGCCATTTCAGGGTATTTAATTTAATTAAGTAAATAAGGTCAAAATATAATATATATATATATATATATATTTCACGCCTAAGAGAGAGCACGGGATTGTCCTATCTCTCCTTGGTTACACGCGCCTCTACCCATGTGCCCCACCAAGGTTCGAACTCCCCGTGCCTATTGTTTTTGTGTAATCCCCCTCTCCCCTTTTTCATTTCTTTTTTTCATTTTTTTTTCTCTGTTGGGCCCAATGACTTTCAATTAAAACAGGCCCAATTTCCTTTTTAACCCCAAAACAAGCCCAACCTCTTTTTAAAACCAAATCAAGGCCAACCATTTAAAGAGAGGCCCAACCCTTGTCCCTTCTTCCTCACGACAATCCAGGCGAGCATAGTTAGGTTTCCGGCGACGGCGACCTAACTCCGGCCAGTTTTCCACCTCTTTTCCGAACGTGGTTCTCTTTTGTCTTTCAAGGAAGATCACGTTTTCAAGGTTTATTTTTAATTCGGTTCATCAAATCCCCACGTAAACACTCAAACCCATAGCTCCGGTGAGAACCCAAATTTTCTGGTGAGTCTTTTTCCTAGCCATTTCATCACTATTTTGATCCTAATCTCGTTCAAAAGTTTTCTAAACTTTATAGAATCACGTCTAGGTCTTTTTGGTTAAGTTTTACACATAAAATACTAGGGGTCCAAAACTGATGCCAAACTTGCAACTTAAGTTTTCTTTTTTATTTCTTGATCATTTCATGTGATTTTTCTTGCTACTTAACCCACAGTTCATGCTTAGTAAGATCCTACAACAAAATCTAGCTATCTTGCCTTTAAAACGTATTGTACATATAGAAATCCTAGAGAGAGAAAATAAATAGGTTGTGAGTGTTTACCTCAACAAAGGTGTCCCCTCTCTCTCCTCTTCTGTTTCCTTTCTTCTCCACCTCTAGATATCAGAGCTTTCTTTTCTCAGTCTCTCACTCGATCTCTTTCCCTCTGTCTTCTTTCTAATCCAATGTGCACAGCTATCCGTATACACATAGGTATACACATATGCTCACGCAACTCACTTCAGCCCCCCTACTTCTGACTTCTCTTCTGTTCTAGCCATCCCTTTCTTTTTCAGAGTGCATTAAATGTTGCTTGCTGGCCTAGTTTATCATGTGTGTGTGTGTGTATATATATATATATATATATATATTATACATTACACATACACACTCACATTGCACACACAGTACACCTGGTGTACACCTATACATAACACTACATATTTTTATATATATACATGCATTATATTTATACACACATACATATAGGCATGCCATGACTAACACATACATCACACACTTTTAATATACTAAATAAATAAATAAATGCACACACCACTATAAAAAAATAAAAAATAAAAAATAATAATAATAATAATAATACTAAATAATTAAATAAATGAACAAATAAATAAATTTATTCCCAAAATTTCAAATTTTTACATCCTTCCCTCTTTAAAAAAAATTTCTTCCCAAAATTTCAAATCTTTACAGAGGCAGTCAGTCATTCGGCCCAACGAAGCTACCACAATGATGGAGCTTGAGATTGAACTCAAGAAGGCTTTGGATTGGCTCAAAGAAAACCCATTTCTCCGAAAGTCTTAAGCGATTAGAGAGATCGCAACCGAGAACTCCTCCATCAAGCGATCGACGTTGGCTAAGTTGTCAGAATCTTCCCCCGATCGCTGCTTCATTACTAACTCTATATCTATCAACGATCAAAGGCAACATCTGATAATTTTTGGTACATCGGCAACACAGATCTATGTTTCCTTTGATCGATATCGTGACGACCACATCGACAATTTCGTTTCCACTGCTTGCCGACGGTCGCTGGAAAACTCAGTCCTATGTTATCCATTGAATGCACTGTATACTATAGAATCAGCTATTAAAATTCAAAGCTGGTGGAAAACCTGGATGATCATGGAAATGAAGCGAAAGAGTGCCTCCCATATAGTCTTGTGAATCAGACATTTTCTGTTGCTGTGGGAAAAGTTTTAGAAGGCTGTCTCACGAGTGTGGTGCATTTTGAAATTACTCTATTGGAGGTTTACCTACACACAAAGGAATTGAAAACTCAGATTGGAGCTCTTGGGAATATCTGTAATATCCATGATATAGCTCTTTGTTTTTCAATATCATCTGTTGAAGATTTAGTTGCTAAAGCAAACTTAGAGTTCTGTAACTTTCCAAGAGGTGGAGATCTGCTCTCTTGTTTGTATACACAGTTACGGGTTGCTGATCCAGTCCACTATGCACTCCTCAAGTTTCTCTTTCTTTGATCATGTGAACCATATTGTGAATTTATTAGATCATGGATCTATAAAGATTAGTTATCCTTATAAGGACTCCATAGTGGAATACATCGACAATCCACCATCTTATTCACCCGCTACCACTAGAATCTCTATTGGCTTCCCATTGGCAACTATTAAGGAACAAGATGGAGTTGTTTTTCCTTATTCTCTAAAGGACTATTTGATTCCTCTTCTCAGAACTGGTCAGTAGCTTTAAGTACTAACGAAGTTGCTTGAATTGTGTAACCATGTTGGTACTAGAAGTTACAATTATGAGGATATTCTTCCCTATTGGAGTGATTTCTCAAGCACGTGTCCATCATATGCATCTTTAATGACTTTCAACAAGGGGAGCATAGAAGCTATAGTACTTGCAAGGAACAATTATTACAAAATGATGTTGACTTGCTTTCAAACTTTGGTGATTTCGTCGTCCATGTTTTTTACTGCAATGGCAGTCCAAATAGGACACCAAGTACATGCCCGCGTAGGGATCTATATCATTAACAAAACCAGTGGAGCCATTTTTAAGCACGGGGTTCTTGCAAAGTGGTGCATAAATGTTATACCTATCAATATGGCCAACCTCGTCAGAAGATTTGATCATGAAGAATATTGTGTGCAATCTGAGGCATATAATGGCCAACATAGCTTTCACCAGTTATGTAAAAATCATATGATTTGTACTGCGGGAACCTCTTAAGCCAATTGACAAGAAAGATATAGGAATCATGGGTAGTACTTTTATTAGTTTAGTCACCAATGTACAGACCCCTAAAAATATTGTATCCATTATAAGTGCTACAGGTCTGGTCCATCTCAATGCCCAGACCCCCAGGTCTGGTCCATCTTAATGTACAGACCAACAAAATCCTTGTATCCATTACAAGTGCTATAGGTCTGGTCCATCTCAATGCACAGACCCCCATGTCTGGTCCATCTTAATGTACAGACCCGCAAAAGCCTTGTAGTCATTACAAGTGCTATAGGTCTAGTCCATCTCAATGCACAGACCCCCAGGTCTGGTCCATTTTAATGTACAGATCCCTTAAAGCCTTGTAAGTCTGATCCATCTCAATGCACAGACCCCCAGGTTTGGTCCATCTTAATGTAGAGATCCCTAAAAGCCTTGTAGCCATTACAAGTGTTATATGTCTAGTCCATCTCAATGCACAAACCCCCAAGTCTGGTCCATCTTAATGTACAGATTCCTAAAAGCCTTGTATCCATTATAAGTGCTACATGTCTGATCTATCTCAATGCGCAGACCCCAGGTCTGGTCCATCTTAATGTATAGACACCTAAAATCCTTATAGTCATTACAAGTGCTATAGGTATGGTCCATTTCAATGACAGATCCCTAGGTCTGGTCCATCTTAATGTACAGACCCCCAAGTCTGGTCCATCTTAATGTACAGACCCTTAAAAGCCTTGTGTCCATTACAAGTGCTACAGGTCTGGTCCATCTCAATGCACAGACCCCAAGGTCTGGTCCATCTTAATGTACAAACCCCTAAAAGCCTTGTATCCATTATAAGTGCTATAGGTCTGGTCCATCTCAATGTACAAGCCCCTAAAATCCTTGTATCTATTACAAGTGCTATAGGTCTGGACCATCTCAATGTACAGAACCCTAAAAGCCTTGTGTCTATTACAAGTGTTACAGGTCTGGTCCATTTACTATTGTGGCATTGCCACTTATGTACAGACCCTAAAAACCTTATGATTTGCATAAATGTTACAAGCCTGAACCATTTCACTATTGTGGCGTAGCCACCCATGTACAAACCCTAAAAACCTTATGCTTTGCATAAGTGTTACAAGCTTGAACCATTTCTCTATGCGGCATTACCACCTATTCAGACCACTAAAAACCTTATATTTATTATAAGTGTTACAGGTCTGAACATTTCATTCAATTAATGTTTTTGCAATGATCTCTCAAAAGAACAAGAGATCTGATTTAATTCATACTTTAAGATAATTATGGAAGTTAGCAAAGTTAGTACGTAGTCAAGCACACAAACTTGGAAATTCAGAGCCAAAAGTAAAGGCAGGTTATTTCTCTTGCTCTGAAGCCTCCTACTAGCTAGACTAGGGAAGATCGACAACAAGCTCTATTGTCCCAACATCTTCCTCATCCTCTTCGATCATCTCGGCCTTTGAAACCAGAAACCTCATGCAGTCTAGTAACGTCGAGATTGGGGTGGAGCTAGAAGAGCTTTTTCTTGCACATACGGTAACTAGTAGCCAATAAATTCTCCCCCCAGCCTGCCGACCTCAGCCTTCAGATCCTTCTTGGTTTGAGCTATAACTGTTTCCATGTTCTCAACCAATTTTTGAGCAGCTTCATCTTCGAACTCTGCCAAACTCCTCTTGGTTGCCTCCAGGTCGTCAGCTAGAGCGTTCCTTTTTTACTGAAGAATGAAGTGGGCATTGGCAGCCTCTTTCACCTTCTCTTCAGCACTGGAGGCCACGAATTGGGCAGTGCCCAACTAAAGACATAGCTCATCTAGTTCGCCTTAGAGTTTATTGATTTTCTCCATGTCATCAGAGCGATCCATAAAGGCAGCCATTGCATGAGTTGCCTACAGAATAAAAGAAAATTCAAGACTTAGCTCGAGCCATTAGCCCTTTCGAGCACTAGACATCAGCTCTTCTGAGCTCAAATAATCTACTACTCTTCCAAACTCAAGTCATCAGCTCTTCCGAGTTCACTTCATCAGCTATTCTAAAGATCTTAGATCGGCTCATCCGACATGATTTGTTCACTAGCTCTTCTAAAAGATTTCATTGCAACTCTTTCCAACTCAAGATTCTATTAGTCTAGATCGATATAACTGCTTCCTAACCCTACTAGTCATTAGGTAAGGCTCAGGAAGTTAGGGGGGCTATCTGATATGCCAAAACATATCCCACCACTATATATGGATGCAACACGTATACCCCCAATGTTAGCTACTTACAAGGAACATATCTTAAATGGAAACTCTTTTAGATAGGAAAGAAATCATATCCTAATTAGAAGGATTAACACCTAATCCTTAACCTTGTCAGGCAAGTAAGGAATTATATTCAATAAGGGAAACTACCAAAATTAAGGACTCTCAACCCCTATAAATAAAGGGACCAGGTATGCTCAAACACACAATTACTCTTATTTACACATATACATTATATTGATTTTCTCTTTACTGACTTGATCATCGGAGAGTCCCCTTTTCTTTTTTGCAGATATTTCTAGCCGAATCATAGGCATGAATAATTTTTTGCAACAACAGTTGTGAAAATTGGACCCGTCAATGGCTGTTGAGGTGAAAGATCGCAAGCCCACTCCTCCATCTTCCCCTATCATTCTATAGTTAGTTTTTTCTCTATAGTTCCGTTCGTAAGAAATTGAAGGAACATGTAAGAAATTAAGGCCTTGAATATTTTATCTTTAATCAGGTAGTACAAGAAATTGAAGGAAAAAAAATAAGAAATTAAGGCTTGAATATTTTATCTTTAATCAGGAGTACCCAACAAAATACTTCCAATCAATTTTTTTATTTTTACCTATTTTTAATCAATTTAGTGTAAGAACCACATCCTAAATTCTTGTGGAATCAAACCCAATGTCAAGCAACCAAATTTGCCGCCTTTATAGTAAGAAAACTTCATTTCTTTGCATTTTGTTCTTCTTTCCTGAGTTTTCTAGGCAACCAAACTGAGTTGCACTAGCAAGTAGTTTTATGTTTCGATATTTTTCATGAACATATATTCTATGAATTTTCCAAATTATTCACTCATGAAAGATTAAAACATGAAAAAGGAAATTGTGTTATTGTGTTATTTTGAGTTAATTGTGTTATTTTAAACCCATTAATGGCTATTTGAGTTCATTATGTTATTTTGTATTATTTTATGTTGTGCTATTATGCCTAGGAATTAAATCATTAGAATTAGTTTTTTTCTAATTTTTAGAGTTTTTTTATAAAAAAAATAAAAAATTCCATCATAATTTTTGAAGCAAAATAGAAAAAAAATAGTAACAACTTATCTATTTTTTTAATGATGTCAGTGATATATTAAACATCATTTAAAAAAAATGAGATAATATATAAAATTTATTTAATAATACAGTGTCTTTAAAAGAATGGAGGAGCTAGAGAGGGTGCAGAAAGAATGAGCTTTTATAAGTCCTTTTAAGGGTAAAATCGTCTTCTTAGCATTTTTTTGGTTGGGGTAAAATGTAATTTTGTGCCCAATTCAATGGCATTTTAGTCTTTCTCTAGCTATATGGGTAGTTTCGGTAGTAAAACTTTGTAAAAAGGAACCTCCATTAGACTGTCTAACAATTGAGTAATGATAAGGAGAATCTGTTCTAACAATTAAACCAGATGAGAGGTTAGTGTAATTTCTCGAGCATCAAGAGATCAATATTTATTTTTACTAAATTTTAAAAAAAGTCTGTATAATTTATCCTTAATAAAAATATGGTATAAGTAAAGGAAAGGAGACAATTTTAATGATAATAATTGTAAAATGTCAAAACTTGCTCAAAAGATCACTTGGTTTGGTTTGGTTTGGTTTGGTTTTCTGGGTTATGTTAGAATACTCTAACAAGGGTTAAAATTTTTGGAGTTCTTAATTTGGTTTGGTTTTCTGGGCTATGTTAACTTGGTTTATTGGCACCTTGCTAGCTAAGCTTTTTGGGCCTTTCAATGGCAGATTTTTGCTATCCCCTTGATGCCAACTCTGTTGAGATATGGTGTGTTAACCCTCAACAAAAAGAGAGAATGTAGAGATAATTTTATTTCTTTTCATAGATGGTAAGAATAAAACTTTTTCTTTTTAATTTGTTTTTCATTGTAATCATGCTTATTGCACTAGATATTCACCTAATTAATTTTGTACTCTTGCTAATTTGTCAAAAGTATTTTTGAAATTAATTCACATATGGTGTTCTTCTATTTTAAAATATATATATATATATATATATATATATATTTTTAATTGTTCTTGTCGTCCAATGAATCAATCCCAAACATTTTAAGTGTCTCTAAGTTATGGTTTGGATCATGAATTTGATGAAGGAAAAAGATGGGTTTTCCCACATATTTTGTTTAATTTGTGAATTGATGGAGGAAATGACAATGTGAATGGAACCTTTTATATTTAAAATTTATTTAGATATAAGAAATAAATTTCTCCACCTTATCAAATGTGTCAGCCAAAGGAAACTTTGATAAATATTTTCTCCCTTTGAAAGTTCTCTGTATCTTAAATTCTACTCTTCTTCATCCTCGTGTGATTGTCGGCTGTCATTTTCAGGAAAAACTTGAAGATGCTGCCTCATTCCAAGTTGACTGTAAAATTGTGGCCGCAAGTTTTTGTTAAACCACATATATATTATCCCAAAGTATTTCTTTAGAGTCCACCGAAAACAAAGGAAGTATTGCTTGGATTGGAAAAAAAAGTTAAGAGTGCAATGATAGTATTGTGTTGTTGTTGTGAATAGGACTACATGAATTCACATTGATGGTGACACGGTGTTATCCTTACACTGAATTATTATTTTTCTTGGATTGCACATTGACTTGCTTTAATTAAAATTAAAAATAAAAATATATTGAATTCAGTGGAGCTGATTTAAACTTTTCTTTTCTTTAATTTTTTAAGATAAGTAGATTTAAGCTTTTCACATCATAGACATCCAATTGAGTTACAAAAATAAATTTATACTTAAAATAAAATATTTCTCTCGTCACATTAATTCTCCACCATGTATAAATTCACAACTAATAATCTTAATTGACTACTGATCACAAATTCTTAGTTGGAAGATACTAAAACTCCAGATCATGCAAACCAATATCAGAAAACTATAATATATATATATATATATATATATATATATATAAACTGTTAGGATTATTAGAACAGTACTAACTAAAACTTTAAAAAAAATGAAAAAGTATATATAAATGATAAAATAACATACACCTCAGTATCAAATTTGATAGAGAATAAAAAATTTATGGTTAATAGTTAATAAATAAATAAAAGTTTTGTTAATCGTTAATCACACGTATGATACTCATGAGTACAACATGCGTATACGTACTAAGTTATTTTATACAAGAACGACTATATATGACATATATGATATTCATGAGTACAAGTAAAAAGATAAAAAAAAATATTTCATTTGCGGCATGGATACTAAAAATATACTTATTTTTATTTGATTATTTTTTTTTTATAGATAAATCACACACATACATAAGTTACAAGTGACTTCTACACCGGAGTTCTCTTTCTACACCGCCAAGTTACAAGCTTCCTCATTCTCTCTAAGATCATTTTAATATTCTCAATCCCATATAGCACAAAGCACGCCTTGTTCTTTCTCTTTACATGTATATATACCTAAGGGCTGTCACATGATGGGGAAGCCAAGTTATTGATAGATTAGCCGAATAATTGATGAAAAAGGCGGCTGGGGTTTTTAGATCCATTTTTGAGGGTGGAGATGGGTTTGTTTGCAACAGTAATTTGCTTTGTGTGTGTAGGATTAGTAGCGGCGGGAGTGGAATTGACGGTCAGTGGCACGGCAGCAGTAGAGTTGGTGGTCGATAATATGGCCATGGATTTGAACAATGACAGAAATCTGAAGATTATTGACCAAATAAATGTTTACCTTGATCTCCTTCGTGTGATTTCTTTAACTTTTGATCCAAGTAAATATTTACCTTTCGTTTCTTTTTAGTTGTTCCCTCTATCGTCATGCAAAGTAAATATTTACTTTGACTTTCTATTTTTTGTATTATCCAACGTAAGTCAAGGTAACTATTTACCTTGTCTTTTTTTTCACTCTCAAAACTCTTGAAGCCTGATTTTTGCACTATTCAAGTCCTTAAATCCTCTTCTGCGATAGAGATCGTCAATCAAAGTCTAACTTTAGCGTAGATTGTATTTTTGTGTTTTCATTTGGGGTAAGATGCCGTGATTTTAGTGCTAAAATCATGAAAGGAACTTTTTAGATTTTCTATTCTTTGCTTTTTTGGGGTCATGTTGTAAATGGTATTTTTGTCTCTAATAATTTTAGTGGCCTTAGTGGGTTATTAGTGTTGGTCTTGGACTACACAATTATTTTCATCTTAGTAATGTCCTTATGACCGAATGACTCTTTTATCTAGCTTATCCCAGCTTTATTACACTTGTCCAGTTGTAGAATATTCTTTTATTGGGAGGATTTTTTATATAAGTGAGTCCTTCAACCTACCAAACATCAATCCACTCGTTAAAATAGCTATTGTGAACCTTTTCTCGCACCTTTCTACTGAGATCAGCTCCTTACTGAACTTTCTGATAAAGTCCCTCAAGGATTTCCCTTTGGACTACTTGATCGTCAAAAGAAATTCTAGCCCCTTTTTGAGCCTTCTACTCATGATGAATTGATTCACAAGTTTACAGCTCAGATCTATAAACATAGCGATTGAGTTCAGTGAAAAATAGTGAAACCACTCTAGTGCTGCTGCACCTTTAAGACTAGTTACAAAGGATCGACACATGAGTGCGTCAATGCGGCCCTAAAGCCATAGTATGATCAAAGTGTGATAAGTGATCGACAGGGTCTGTATTCCCATCATATAATTAAAATTTGGGGAGAGAAAACTTCTTAGGGTGCTTCTCTGCCATGACTTATGGAGTAAAAGGAGCTCTAAGCGTACAGAACAACAAATAAATGTTGTTCGTCAATTTGTATGAGTGCCTTGCCTTTGGAAACTCCTTTTGATTCTAGTTCTACTTTTGCTTTTCCTTCCATCCTTTGTTAGGACTAATGTAAGAGGGGATAGACTAAATGATCCCCTTGGGTCCTTTGTTGCTGATATTTGTTATCATTATTAACCAAGTTGTGAATCTGCAAAGGTTGTTGGTTCACCTTTTGCTCATCTTGAATAAGCAATTGTTCATTTTGTATAAGTAATTGTTGGTTCGGAACTAGCTAATGTTGGTTCAGGACTGTTGATTTTGGACTGGTGCTTGTTGGTTTTGCACTAGACTGGCCACAACTTGATTTAATATCTTAATCTTCTACACAAAGAAGTCCAGCTTCTTATCAACAACACTCGAGGCAGGGTGGCGGTTGTTGTTATGCTTCTCAGCTCGTTATTATGACGACAGTGGCTGGTTTCTCTATTTAGGACAGAGCTTTGGAGCCATTAGTGTTTTATGATTTGAGGTAGAAAACAATCATTTCCCATGGATGGCACCAAACTATTGTAGTCAATTTCTAGCTAATGAGATCAATGATAGAGATTCTCCAAACAGCAGCCTACAAAATAGAATAGTTAAAAAAATCACTAGAAGGAGTCTGATGACAAACTCTCCAATGGCTAAGTTAGTTAGGCTTCTAAGAGGGGAATTGAGTTATAACTTAGACCAAGAGTTAAGTCATACCTTAAGAAGAAAAGTTGATAATATAGGCATGCATATCCTATTCCTTGTAGGATTTGAATTGAGAGAATTTAGGAATTTAGCTTATCTTCTTTTAACCACTTTCCTAATCGAACTATATTTGCAAGCTTTGTACTGAGACAAGAGTGCTTGGTTGTCACGACCCGTAACCCAGCCTGTATGGATTACAGGAACGCGTCTGCCACCCTTCAGCTAGGAGGCCGGCGGGTGGGCCAAAAGCAGCGATGTCGGACGGCGGTGTGGCTAGGATTATAGTTGCGGAAGCGTGAAAATCTTTTTCTTTTCTCCGTACATTCTCCCAAGACTGCCACTCTTCAGAACAGTATGATACACATACGTACAGAGCTTACTAAATTTTTACAATTTGTACATATTACATGTCCATTGCCCCTAAGGGCTTAATTACAATATTGTCCAAAATTTCATTACTATAAAAGTTAGCCAACTATGGGTCCTAACATTTTCAAAAATTTTCTAAGTCACGTGTGGAGCTCCCCACGCCCTTTCTTAGTATAGGACAGTTTCCCAACCATCTTCATCACCTGAAAGAGTCATGGATAACAAAGCTATGTGAGCTTTATGAAAAGCTCGTAAGTAATTCCAGTACCTTATCATGGGTTTTTAACTAGTAGTGGGTTAGTTATAAGAGAGTTCAAAAAGATATTCACTACCAATTGCTCGTACACTTCAGATACAGAATACATGATTCTTAAAAACAGATAGCATGAAGCATTCAAGGCATTCAGGCTAGGCATGTATTTCTTCAACTATAGGATATATGAAACTTCAAAAATACATAACACGAAGTATTTAAAGCATTCAAGTAACATAGATATTTCACATATACAGAGTACAAAAATCTTCAAAAACACGTAACACGAAACATTTAAAGCATTCGAGTGAGGTATGCAATATGCAATGAAAAACTTGCAAACATGTATAGGGTGGCCAATTGGTGACCAAAAGAGTTTAAAATCATTTACTCGTTAACAAGATAAATAAAATCTTTTTCTCGTAAATAAAAAAGCATGACCTTTTGTTATTTTAAAACCAAGCCATTCCTTTAAAAATCCTTCTCATGTAAATGGGGGTTTGAAACCTTCCTACCATTTCTTGTGAAAACATAAATCTTTTGTTCATGAAATCAAAACTTGTAATCACGTTTAAAAAAAGGAGGGATAAACCTTCTGTCATTTCTAAACGTAACATCTTTTCACTTTTTAACAAAAGAATCCATTTTGAAAGCATTTAAAACATGAATTCTTCAAATGGATGTGTTTTAAGAGCATTAAAATTCATGGATATTTTAACAAAGTCTTCAAAATACTTGGAATATACGAATTCATAACATTTATGACATAAACTTCGGAGTATTTAACCACAATGTATAGGAATATTTAAAAGCATAGCTCGAATGAAAGACATTTACTTTTAGAGAGGCATTTAATAACATTTTGGATTTAACGTAGACATGCTAGCATATAAACTTACAAAAAGTCGACAATATAAACAAGGTAACTTGCATGTCACAATAGAATTTTTAAAAAAAAATGGAAGTAGTAATACTTTTGAATCATGAGTTATGTAAATACAGGAATTTGAACTTAAATCACTTCGAAACTTTTGAACTTAAAATACTTTAGATTCCATGGAGTTAAAACCTCAACTTCAAAGTACAGAATTACTCACTTTTGTCCTCGGGATTGGCGCTACCGGTGTGCTTTCCCATTTACCTTGTAGTTCCTGAAAACAATTTAAAAAGAATTAATTAATTTCACACTTAATTTAAATTACCACCTATTTGGTGTTCTTAGTTTATTTTTTAGACCTAGTGAATCCTAATTTCCTAGGATAGGTCTTATCTCTATTAAACCGGACTATTAGACATAATTTAATAAAGTTGCATTGTCACGTGTCTTATTTTTTCATACCTAATTTGGTAATATGGACCTCACCGTTGAATCTGGAACGTCAAAGAAAGTCAATTTAGACTCTCTCAGACTTCCATTTGGCTTCGGGCACTACTAAGGGTAAAACGATTATTTTGCATTTTACGCGTCTAATTTTTTTGGAGTCCCGTCTCGTGAAACTAACCCCGCCATTGGGTTCAGAATGTCCAAAATAGTCAAAATATTCTACTCATTTATTTTATTTGGGTAACAGGACAATTTATAATAATTTAATTATTTAGATTAATATTTTATATTTATATTGTCAATTTTATATACATGTGCCAAGTTGACACAGCGGTCTTGTGTTGGGTTTTAGGGTTTACACACGTGAGGGGTCTGGGGATCGAAACTGGGGAGCTGCAGCTCCCCTTTATTTTTCTGATAGTTCTTGAGCCAAACAACAGACCAGGGACAAAACAAGGATAAGATATCTTTGTTCCGCAGTGAGGCTATTTAATCAATTTCCCATCCTCATAGCCAAACAGTCCCATACTATTTTAGTTAAAACCTATCACCTCTAAATGATGTCGTCCTACTTATACCCTATTTGTAACTGGGTGGGTCCCGACCTGAACCCGATCTGACCCGACCCGACCAAGTACTCATCATCTTCCCCATCACCCCCGACATGGTAGCCCTAGTTGCAGGTTTCCTAAATCTTCTATTTTGTGACTTTTGGGTCACCTTTTTTCTCTGTTTTCAGTTCCTAGTGATTCCTAGGGCCTTATGGATCATCTTGGCGTTGGTTTGGGAGCTCAAATTGAGCTCAAAATCTCCTTTGGGATTTTGATACCTCTTTGGTCATAAGGTTCATACATGGTCATTTCTTGACTAAAAATGATGGGGTTGGGCTCGTTGGGTTTGTCTCACCATGAGGGTTCGTCTTACGATCACAAAATAATGTCTTGGGTTCGTTTGGAAGGAGTTGATCTTCATACCTGTGACTGTAACTCAAATTTTTGGGGCCTTCTCCTAGGTTTTTAGGTCGCGGGTTAGGGTTTTTGTAACCCCCATGAGGTCTAGTCCAAACCCCAATTGATAGAATTGAGTTTCTTTTGGGTTGGTTCAAACTTGCTTCTTCGAGGTCCATCAATGGTGGATTTCATGTGATTCTTGTATCATGAGCCCTCTTAGGTCTTATTTTCCCTCCAAAACTTTAGTATAACACCAACAAAATTCATGCATATACCTAATACCCATTAAACAGTAGGTTTGTAAGATGTTTTTCTAGAGAGAGGAACTTCAATAGGTTAGGGTTTTTACCTTTAATAGTGAAGCTTCCTCCCCTCTTGACTTGGTTCTACACTCTTCAACTTCTTGGGCTAGCCTCTTCTTCTTCTTCTTCTTCTTCTTCTTCTTCTTCTTCTTATTCTTCTTTCTCTTTCTACCTCACTCTCTCTCTCTAACCGCCCACACGTGCACCACTAGTGTCTGCCCCACGCAAGTTGTATATGTATATATATATATATATATGAATATGTATTATATAATGTCGATGTGTTGCATGTCTTTTCATTGGTTGTGTTGGGTGGTGGGATAGGCTTTTGTATTGTGTGTGTGTGTATGTATATATATCTTGTGAGATATATAGCACAAATGTGCTTGCAAGCCCAAATGGTTTAATTTTTAGGTTTAGGTTCTTCCCACTTTTTTGGTCTTAGGATCAAACCTCTTGGCCAACATTTTGGCCTCATTTTCCTTCATTTTTCCTTCTTATGCTTTTTTTGGCATTTGTACATAGTTTACCTCATTTTTCCTTTTGTACTTTACTTTTATTTTTCATCTTGTGTACTTGCATTTTCCACGTATCGATTTCACGAATCAAAGTCTTATTGTTTTGATTATTCTCTTCATGTGTCGGCCTCGATAATTAGGGTTTTATTATTATTGAAGCCTTTATATTTTTCTCGACTAGTTTTCTTAATTACTATTTTACTTATAAGGTCTCTAATATATAATTAGTGATGTAATTCTCGTTAATCGGGTCAGGGTATTATATTGGTACTACTGGTGCTCAGTATTAAGAGGTGACCCACCACCATTTCCTCTACTATGTGACTTTGTCCTCTGAAGTGTAGAGGTTGGGAATCTCCCATGATGACTTAATCTAGTTCGTGTGTCATCATCTCCATGCTTGGGTTACTTTGGACACACCACCTTTCACAAAAAAATTAATAATAATAAATCCAAACTATAGCACCTAATAATTAAAAAAAAAAATGAACATAGGGATATAAAATCAAGTGCAAGCATAATTGAGTTACCCTAAATTAAGATTTTAAATTAAAGAAACTAATATTGTGTAGGGATATAAAATTTTAGAACTCTTGTCACACCCCGAATTTCCACGAACCCGGGGGTAAGCGAAATGAAATAAGAAAAGTAAATGAAAGGCAATTTAGTGGATTTAATCAAACATGCATTCATTCTCCATCAACATATAAACATGTAAAGTACATTCAATAAACATATCTTTAATGTCAACTAGGTTTAAGCCCTTACATTACAAAATACGCCCCAAGGGCCAACTATACTTCTAAGTTTTTTTTCCCTCCTTCCTTCAAGACTTCTCAAGTCTCAAGTGCTAGGAGCGTCATTTGTAATATGATATCCCACGAATGGGTCAGCTCAACTGCTGGTATGACACAAAACAAAATTAAGGCGTAGCATGTGTAAGTGTACATTTATATCTATATGTCTTCAAATCATTCATACATCAATGCAATGCATTATCAATATGAATGACGCACCCATGCAAACTCTATGCCACACCCATGTCTCACTTTACGAACCTTCCCCACTGGCATGAGTACTAATCGTATGTCTCACTTCACGGTCCGTCCCCGTTGGCATGAGTACCAATGGCCAATTTTAGATTTTTCACCATAAGATCTACACCCTCATAATGCACAGCACCAAGTGCTCAACCCACACTATGCTTCAAGGAATTTCACCATGCCATAATGCAATCTCAGTGAAACATTTATCCACACATAAAACATGCTTTAAACAATGCATTTTACTTAGAGCAATAATAACATTTAAATCACAAAATTCCTTCCTCATGTGTATAAGCTATACATATTCCATTTAAAATCATGCTCAAGTTACACATTCACAATTTTAACAATTCTTGAAGAACATAAATCACATATCGTGCCAACACATGGAACATACATATAGTTATGGTTCGCATTTATCACTTAATCCAACTCCCAAGGAAATAACAAGGAACACATAAGCACATAAACAATCGAATAAACATACAAATCGCTAAATCAACATGGAAATCATTCCTAAACTTAATTTTGTTTCTTACTTGGCAAAATATCATACCTGATAGGGTTTGTTTCAACTTTAGGGAGTCGTGTCCGCTACACAGTCAAACCAATTGGTGGTAGCGCAGTCCTCTGACTGTATCTGTCTAGAAGGTCAATCTGCCTTCTCATTTCCCTTAGGTGTCCCTAAGATTCACAAAGCATGTCTTAGTCTATCATCACTTGAATTTATGTTATTCATCAAATTTTATGCCTCTTTACTATTAGTATCTCTTTTACTTGAATAGACTCTACCATTGAGTCTAGAACGTCAAACAAAATCGATTTAGGCTTTCGCGGAATTCAATTTAGACATCTGTACTAAAAAGGGCAAAATAGTCATTTCATACTTTTACGGGTTCTTACTTCTCGAGACCTCTTTTCACAAATCAAACTCCATAGTTGAGTCTAAACTACTCGAAATAATAAAAATTCACTATTCTTTTATTTTAATTGGAGTTTGTTTCGCTACTCTTTGACTCAGGGGCATTTTGGTCATTTTAGTATTCCTACGGATCTTTTATTTTTTTGGGACCTCGTCTCACAAAATGGACCCCACCATTGGATTTATAACATCTGACACATAAAGAAAACACTATTCATTTGTTTATTTTGGACTTCGTTTGACCTATTTAGGATCCAAAGGTAAAATAGTCATTTTACCCAAATTAATTAAATTAATTATTTTATTATTTATTTATCTTCAGGGGCTCATTTAAATTAATTTTTCAGAATCTAGGCCATAACAGAATTTCTTAAAAGTTTAGGTTCAAATCGAAATTCCAAAAAGCTTTGGTTTATTTATTTTTTTGAATTTAACACTGAACTAGTGGGTTTGTTTTATTTTTAAGTGAACCGGTCTAGGGTTTCCCTGGACCAACCAGTCTGACCGGTTTAACATGTCATAATGACGTCATGCTTACGTCAGCCCTAAATTTTAAATTTAAAGTCTTTTTAATTAAAACGACGTAGTTTCACTTAAAAAAATTTAAACCATTCACAGTTGGATCGGGGCCCGAACCGAAACCGGACCCAGGTCTGACCCAAAAGCCTTAAAAGGGGCCCCGTTTTTCCAATCGTCTTCCTCCGCCAGAATTTCGGCCAGTTGTTGGAGCCGCGACCAATCCCTACATTTTCCTCACGATTTCTACGTCTAGTCTCACATGTTTTTACACCGATCTACTCCCAAGACATTTATCACCCTTTTGGGACTGTTTTAAGACCTTAAAACTGCTCGGTTTCTAACACCCAATTTAGTTTTTCGGCCGGTTTACTCTCGCCACAACATGGTCATTTCTTGACTGTTTTATTTGATTCCAAAAGCTTTAGAATCCTAACATGATTTCCTATCTATTCCCATACCTAAATCAAAGTTTAACTAGAGTCGGTTCAGACCCAGTTGTCAAGGTCCATCAATGGCGGCCTTCACAGGTTTGGTGTTCTAGGGCTGGTTCAAGGTCCAAATTTCACACCTAAATCAAGTTTTACATATTCTAAATGCCATGCATGCATTTAAAAAGGCTTAACAGTTTGAAAAATGGAAGATTTCTTTAGAGAGAGAAAATAATTGGTTGTAGGGTTTTTATACCTTTTTGACCCTCTCCTCCTTCTAGGCTCGGATTGGAACCTTAGTACAGCTTAGTGTTGTATGCAATGACAACCTCCTCCTTCTTCTTCTTCTCCTCTCTTCTTTCTCTCTCCTTTTTCACTTTCTCTCTCTACCCGAACACACACTTACTCACATCACACAGGTCTAGTTTGCACAGTTTTATGCACACAGCACATTCATTTGTTTCCTTTCTCTTTCTCTTTTCTCTCATGTTTTCCCTAGCTCACTCACACATGTATGTATACATATACATCATCACAACTGCCCCTTCTCTCTCTTTTCTGGTTTTTTCTCTCTCTACTTCAAACCTGCCTCACTTATGATTTCTGATTTCTCACAACCTCACGCCAACTTCACCTACTGCTCTATTACATACACATATATACATATACATATATTTCACTCATTGCACTCAATTACCCCTCACTTGTGTGCTGTACACTCAACCAGTACTCACACACACACACACACTACACACCCAACAGTACACACACACACTTATATGCACTTAGTCTGCAACCCACACTTGGTGTATGCACTAATATATATATATATATATATACACACACACACACACACACACTTAATTTTTATCCACTGCCATGTGCTTATGCATATTTATACACATACATATTATAACATACACACACACACACACACACACATATATATATATATATACATGTGTATTTAATACTAATAGTACACATTTATGGTCTAATTTAATTAAAAGTAAATAAAAATTAAAAAGATTCAAATAGTGCTCTATCATAAATAATAATAATAAAAAATTCATTCCCATTTTTCTGGTCTTTACAACTCCTATTCACCCCGTAGGACACCTTTTCATTAACCACCTTTACATAAAACAAATTTGTAGGTGTGAGCATAGAGTCATTCTTACATTCGATTTTGGACACAAATTTTCCTTTTTTTTTTTTGAAGTAATGATAGGGGAAAAACTCTCCACGAGTGTGTATGTACTCATGTGTTGACCTTCAAATCTTGCCCAAATTTTTAAATTCTTTCTATTGGGACAAGTCATCGATCATGAGCATATTAAAAAAATTGAAAAACCAATATCAATAAGCATATCCTAGATATATACAACAACTTGTAGAAAACCCCTTGATAGTAAAGGCAAATGATGACTTGCATAATTAGAATATTTTAGCAGTCCTTAATTTTAAACTTTAGTCTATTTTATTTATTTTTGGTTAATTTTGGGCTTCATTTTTATCATTTAAATTTTATCGCAGACTTAAAGAAATTGAAGCAGGTGCAGCAGGTTTTGGAGAACGGCGCAAGGAAAAGAAATTAAAAAAATTAAAAAAATAAAAAAATAAAAAAATTGAAGCAGCTTGTGGCATAAGGCTTTAGAAAAAAGAAAAGCAGAATAAAGAGGAGAAAAGGAGAGCTTTAGGCGCAACAAGAGAGAAAATAGTTTGGCGCAGAAGAGGCGCAACAGGAGGCAGCCGCAGGGATTCATGAATTGAGGGGCTGCTTTGATTGGGAAGCCGTGACAGAAGAAAAAGAAAGGACAGGCAAAACAGTGTAGAAAGATAGAAGGAAAAGTCTGAAGTGGGCCCGGGCCAAATGATTCAAGCGT